>UZAN01049650.1:1026-19830 GCA_900618425.1 Echinostoma caproni
GGTGTCAGCGTTCGTTACGTTACGTAACGCGTTTTGTAGAACGTGGTTTATGGCATAGTTGAAGGGAAACGTAGAGATAAGGCGACACTGTCTTACTCCACTGGTTACAAGAAAGGAGAGTGAAAGTTCAACATAGACCCCAACTCTCCTCGAGTTCTGGTGTTAGAATGCTTTTGGAAACAGAACCTACAGCTCGGGTACTCCGTATCTCTGCAACCAATTCCACAGTGCGGGACGATCGATGGAGAGGAAGGCCGCTCTGATGTCCAAAACTTGACGATGGTTCGTCTCTATATGTGTGGCTGACTTACGGACTTATGCATTCAAAAATGTCTGAAACTGTCACACGGACAGGCATAAGCTATTAGAATAGAAAGCAAGATATCAACTCCAAAACAAGTGAATTGATAACGTCAATAACTTTTTAGGACACAAGGTGAATGATGTAATGAGATTAGCAATGCCCCACTTATTGCCGACTGCTTTGGATTGCAGTTATGTAACAAATGTTTGAAAGAGGAAGCGGGATCAATCATGTGTTTGGTTGTCATGACGTGTTTTGCAAATGATGACCTCGGGTTACGTGTGACAGTATGATTACTGAGTGTGGGTTGCGTCATCGACTTCACCAACCACTTTGAAATGTATTCGGCCATTCGGTGTGATAATTGACGGTTGGTTCTGCCCATGAATGCGTCACCATAACTGCAGTGTGAGAGATATAACTGGATTGCCAACTGTATGCGCGTTTGTCCACATCTCTTCCATCAGTATAGGCAATAAGTCGAAGTTGAGTAGCGAGGAATGTGCCGTTCGTAGCTGACTTTGACTTTTGGCGCAAATCGTTCAGAAAGTGATCGCCCTTAAATGATAGCTTAATATAGACTGCTTTATGTGGAGCCGTAGAGGTTGGGTTACCTTTTTAAGTGTTTACTATGGATATCAATGGAGCTTTCGAGGTAACCACTTCTTGGAAACGTTTCTCTAGTTGTTCTCGTAGTGTGTCTGAAGAACAAATGTTTCTGGATCGATGGAACAGAGTTTTACCAATCCGTGTTTGTAAGCCATGGGTGAAAAGCTAGAGAACTGACCACTCTATGTTGCTTTTCGGTGAATAGAACGTTCTAATGTGCCATCTAAGCGCCTCTTAATTATAATATTTAAACTGGCTAAGGAATGGCTGGTTTTTCTTTGTGGGATACGGAAAGACGTGGATAAAGAGAGTGAAGTTGTTTTAAAGGGATCAGAAATATTCACGCTCCATAAGAATAAAAATATGGTCCACATAAATTCTGTACAGTGTGAAATGGGAGATGTTATTGACTAGTCATCGTGTTAACTTGTGGTGGAGTGCTCTAATCATCGATAGTATGGGCCGTAGTGGAATACTGTCCTTGTGAACTTTAGGCAACCCGTATATACGAAGCAGCGAAAAGCCTCGATAAATGGGTTAAGCTAGTATGGCACTACTAACATGGCCATCCTTATGCGACTGACGTAATGTGGCGGTGGTGGTCCGGTGGTAACGTCACCAAATTATCCCCTCGGGGATGTGTGTTTGAATCCCACCACCACTACCTGACTTTCCCCATTGTGTGTTGAATGGCATCCCTTTGATTGGCCGCTTCTCCCATCCTGAAAAATTGTATCATTGCATATTCAATAAAAGGAAGTAAAATAAAAAGATAGAAAAAGATAATTCATGCGCAGTGGATTGTTCCACTGTTACTGTTCGATAAAGTCCAGAGCGGTCATGAACCAATCTACCTCTGTCCGAGATCACGTCGAGCGTTTTTCCTGGTTATTCATAATGAAAGCTTTTGATCCTTCTTGCTCTCATGAAAATTTTAAAGGGAACCGGTTGCATGAAATATCTTCTCGGTCAACAATGGTGGGTTTGTGTGGGTGACTGGGGTTAGTGTTATCTCCATGAAAATCAATGGGTGGTTAATATGCGAAAATGAATGAATTTCTAAACTTCTCCGGGTATTTACAGGCCGAGGGTATGGCCACACAATGATTTTATTCATTTCCAGAGCTCACGAATGTGCATTTGGCTAAGATAAGCTAGTTATTCCTTGATTTGACTGATTTGATTTGATGCCACTGTTGGCATTTCCTGAAATTGATTGGCTTTGTCTTTGTATTTTGTTGGAGACAAGACTGTCCGGATAAATCTGAATTCTAACCTTAAGAAAGTATAGCGGGCAGCTAAACTTCAAATAACTTGTGATCTTTCCACAATACTCCGAAATATCGGGAGGAAACTAAGGTTGTTAGGATGGCGCCAGTACATGTGCATGTTAAGGCCGAGCGACTTTACTGATAAATTCTCCGTAAGCCTTAGAGAGGACGTTGACCACAAAATAATGGATCTTTCGCAGTTTTTTTTGTAGGAAGCCGTGGGTTACAGAGAGAACATTTACTAAAATAAATTAAAGTGAGAACTGTTTCAGATGAAAAAATGACAGTGTTGTTCAGAAACAAGCGTACTAAAACCTACATCAACTTTGCTGAAATACCTAGAGACGACAAAAAGGTTTGTCTTAAATTTTCGAAATAATACAGTATAGAAGAAATCTAGGATCAGAGGTCTTTCAGAAAACGGCTAACCTATTTGTACCGTTTGTTGTGAATGTAGATGAGGACACTCTTATCTCCTTTCACTTTCTGGGTGGTCTATCCACACGCAACACCTGAAACACTTCTATTCCAAGTGATTTGTCTTCAAGTACTGAGTGGAGCCAGGGTTCTTGAAAAATTAAAACTCCACTACCAGAGTGCTCCCACATTTGCAGAGTGAGAGATCTTGGATAACTTCCATATCGTGAAGGACACATTAATATAGAAATTCATAGTTTTAACATCTTTCCAGTATAATGATATTTGCCATTCTGGTCGATCCTCGCATCGCTTGCCAAATGCCCTCGGTAACACCCTTATTCACTTATTTCTAAAACCGGAGGAGAAGACATGTAACACAGTTTTTACCGCTTCCTGCAGATGTTCGTACCTGAACATTTCACCCCTGGATTTCGGTACTTAAACACAATCGAAATTTACCACCTCCCTCCCCGCGCTGGGGTTGCTACAATTTTCGTTTTCCGTATATTAAGCATGGCCAGTGCTTTCCTATCGTAGACTTGGTAATATTAATTTATAACAAGTGGTACCTGTGCTAAGGTTTTACAATCCTGTCTGTCTACCTTGAAAAAAGATTATGATATTCAGATTGAGCTACTAATAATACTACCTAGTCACAAGCATATTTCAGTTGATGTCATCAAATCTATTTCTGAAATTATTAACTTTTAATCCAGCCATCTGTTCCCTAACATTACAAGATTTGTAAAGACCACGCTCATCTCGACCCTCGACCTCAGTCTTTCGAATAGGCCCGATGGATGCTACAGTCCTTGATCAGAGCTCCTGTTCGGCTCTTTGTATCTCGGTCAATTTTTCGTCACTTACTCTTCTTGGGATATTTTTAACTTACAAAAACTTCACACTTCCTCCGTTCTGTATTTCCATCAAGTTTGACGCATACCTTTGGGCCGATCAGCCTTCTATTCGAACTGCTCAGGAATGATTTCCGCTCCTTGTCCTCGATCATCTTATTTGTCTTTAGGCTGGGGGCACAGTAACATGATTGTTTCACTCTTGGGGTTCCAGGATTTTTTGTCCTAGTTTATTGCCTGCGGCTATAGCATATGGCGTCGAGTTGATTTCTCCTTCTGTAATGTGGCCCTTTTGTTCCGATGGAGCCAGGAACATTTTCGAACTATACAAGCATGAGTTTTGGTTGTGGTCCAATGGCATTTATCTTACCTCACAACCTCCAAGTTACATGGCTCTCTTGAGTGTCACGTATCGAAGCATCTCTACTGTTTGCAAAAGGTTCACTAAGTGGTAAGTGAACTAGTACACTTCGATTTCTTTTTATATTGCGATGTCACTAGTTACTTCCCTAAAAATTCACTTGAGGCCCATTTATCCATAGATAAAACGGAGAAATTATAAACGCGGGATCGCACAATAGATCCTAGATCGTTTTGCTTCATTCGTAGATGTACTGCAGTTATGGTGGATTTGGCGATCAAGCGTGTCTATTAAGCAGTCGATCTCATCATTGCGTTCAATACCAGTCGGATAACAACGAAATCGGTGTGAACGATCTACTGTCCTCTCCTCTCCGCCAACTCAAACTTTATTTACCGACTCAATTGCGGATGCTCAGCCATATGCATGGGTAAAATTGAGAGGCAGTTGCATCACCAAAAAAGCTGAACATATCTTGGGGTGGCACAAGATAGCGGTGAAGGACAACTTAGAAACTATTACTTCATCGACTGGTTAAATACAACTGAGATACGATAGATACCATTAGGGTTAAACAATATCTCTTTGAACAACAACACTGCTTCACTCCAGCCAATCCGTTTACAACGCAAAAAAACAAATTCACTGAAATTCAGCGAGGCCAATCATTATCACAAGCCCCATCTTTACAAACAACTTGTATGCTTGGTTGCATTAGCTTTACCTTGGACCCATCTCAGTTTGCTTTTTGTGTTGTGTTATTTATTATAATAATCAATCTTGTCTTCGTATCACGTTTGTCTTATAATGACCATAAAAATCACATTGACTGCTGTATGAAGGTTCACAAACGGAAAAATGAACATATATACAATGTGCAAATCCAAGTTCGCGACTTCTCCATTCAAATTTGTGACTGGAAAATGGCGTTTTCACTGCCTGTGGCTTCTCGTCCGACAATAATCATACTCACTTTTATGAAGCTGTGTAGTCTATCGCCATGCTCGTATTGTGCGCTGATATTACTCCTCTCGACTTGAGGCTGGCCTATTTGTCACGCTGTCTACTTCAACTGGCTCTCTTTGAACGATTTTCGTTTTTCTTTCATGCATCTTTTCATCATTTTTGTCTTGTTGAATATGTTATCCTCTCCGTGCAGTTTTTTTGTGAGTTCTTCTCCTTGCCAACCGTTTGGCGTTGTATCGATTCGCCATCATGCTTCTGCTCAATATTGCGTTATAAAGGGATGCCACCGATTTCTTGTTTCACCGTCGTAGTCCTAGAATTCACCCTATTTTTATCCGTACGGTGCACTACGGAAGTCAAACCTTTGTATTGGTAGTGAATCACGCCACACTGTGGTATGGCATTCCTTCACACGTTTTGTGGTACCATCTCTGGCAGGGGGTTCAATTGGTCCCACTCTTATTTTGCTCTTTCTACCGAGAACCTATCCCCATTGTTCTTCCGCTTGCGATTAGATGTTCCCAAATTTACGACTGTCTGAATTAACAACAAACTCAAGATTTTGTTTTTTGTGTTTAGGGGAGGAGTGATTTTACACCACAATTTGGGCAAGGGGAAGTCTATGAGATGCAAATAACTGCAATCCATGATCAGTCAAGAGAGCTAGGCCTAAGTTTCTAGAACAACCGACTGGTAGAGAGGAGGAACTATTATTTAGATGCAGACCCACTCATCAGCCCATTTTATATCCGTCCTATCAGGAAGACGCAGTGTTGTCAGTCCATTCTGTTAGTGTATGCTTTATACTACAGTGGACAATCCTAGTGATATCCATTTTCTCCTAGAGTTTCTTTAATAAACCAAGTCATTTTGACCTCAATAGATCACATGTCAAAATTTCAAACCATTCGGCACTTTTTACAAATTATATTAGGGTTTACTCAAAATCATTTCCTTAATGTTCTCTTCTTGTACTGAACTTCGGCCACTATTTTGTGAAGGGAAGAATAATTGCTCCCTTTTTCTTGGTTAAAGTTTTGGTGGACATAAATATGCACCGAATTTGCCAAGTTATATTTAAACCTTATTGATGTTATAACTTTTACGTTTTGACCAAACTGCGGTACAACGTGACATTTAGTGGAGTTCAACGCTAAGTCTAGTATTTTCACATTTTCCAACACCCAACCAGTTTTATTCACGGTTGATAATGTTAGTTCATAACTCCGATTCTTTCCTCGGTTCGTTAAATCCTGTTGTTTGCACATGTGTTATCCGTGACTACTACTTATCTAACTGTCATCCGACCGGACATGTTGTTTCAGTTCCTTAGGCATTGTAGCCACTTTAAGAGAATCTTAACTCCGTCAAATGTGTGTGCCTGGAGCGTTCCTTTCACTAGAAAAATAGACAGTAAACAGGACTATCTACCTATTCTGCCAACCAATACCAGTGTATCACATCATCAATCGTTGAGACCGCGTTACTGCAAATCAACCCTTCGCGACTGCTGGAAAGATTGTTCCTCTCTCTGCATGGTCTCCAGGATTGTCATAAATCTACCTCATGCTGACTGTAAACAATTCGGCAAGAGTTATTTTGTATAACTCAGCCCATAGATTTTGTGCAGTAGTGGAACTGTCTAGGAAACAGTCAGGTCATAAATCTATTAACCATCATTTTTGTAGCAAGAAGTGAAGAAGTGCACTGAGAAATCAGATGATGCACTTGCACAAAGGCGCGGTATTTGCGGTGCTCAACCGTATTCCCTTGTAAACCATATAAACTAGTATTCAAAGCGTGCTTTCCAAATTGCGCTCCCATTAAGAATTTCAGGTATTCTCCCTTTGTGGTCGAATACACAAAGCTGCATAGACTTGTGGTCACTCAAAGTCTACTTGAGGCATACAGTCATTGAGCAATGGTTGTGGATTTGGAGACATGAACTTTCGGACGATGTGATAATATCACTATCCGTTCCTACATGGACGACCCTCATTTTATCCATAAAATGATTTCGCTGTTGGCAATCTAATTCGAATCAAGTGGATTTGACAGGGTATTTCTTTCAACAGCTATGATTGAGGATATCCGTGCAAATCCCTGATAGTGCATTTTCTTGTATTTGCTCTCGTTACGGTAAAAGCCCCGTCATCAAGTGGACATTGTGCTTCGTTTTTGTTTTGTTTTCGTTTAGCAATGTGATAATTCAGTCACAATGCATTTGTAAGTCTGTCTGAGTCGAAGTCAACGGCTGGTGGATGCCGTGTAAACGGCACCAACCACACTATTTTTCTTGCATCTGTCCGGAATCTCCTATCTATTCTTTCAAATTTGTAAATTTAATTTATGTGGCAAAAATAACCCGAAAATGCACCAGCTGTTTAAAAAAGCTTTCCGATATGCTTCTTTGTAAAACTTGACCGACAGAGATTTATGTAATTCTCAAGATGTGGTCATAACAACTTCGTAACGACATACTTTTTTCAATGGTATCTTCTGAGAGGAGGAGAAGAACTCAGTCCATTGACACCCGGAATTTGAGTAGTAAGCCTAACCAGACAATCGTATTGCAAGAACCAAGATGAAACTTAACCAAGTCACAGTGTGAGCCACAAGCCGTGGGTGGTTTTTAATCCGAATTAGCTCCACATGTCCAAGTGTTCCCCTACTTAATGGTAGTGTATTTCTCTTCCAGGATTGTTGTTTTTAGTATTAATATTATTATTATTACTATTTCGTATAACATATAATACTTACAACCGAATTCAGTCACTGCTGAAATGATTCCCACCATCTGTGTTTCAGTTTCAATTTTTACAACCATTATTCAATCACTTTCGTGAGCCGGTCTTGGTTGCTGTCTTTTGGCTGCCCATTTGGATGAAGTATTACGAGAAGGACAGGAAAGCTGAAAGTAGAGTCTAAGAGAAAATGGAGAATTTTGGTGGACTAAGGTCGCAAAGAAATTGAGAAGATGCACTTGAGCCACTGCTTGCGACACTCGGCCATATCACTCAGTGTCCCAAACCATTGATTACGATGATCCCGGGTTCCCCATCCAAGGAGCCTAACGCGATCTGTATGATCGAGTCTCCTGGCTAGTGTTTTCATATCCTCGTGCTAAGTCTTACTTTGACCACCCTTGGCTTCTTTCCACCCACTACATACCTCAGCAGGGATGGCGCCCCGAGGCAAATAATATATAAATATATATGAGGTGAAAGGCAACAACTGCGAGCATGTTTGATTTGTTCTCGCTTCATGGTGTTGCATTATCCTGACAATAAATCACTCCGGAGGAAGTGGCGGGCTTTCGATATGAAACCACTCTACAGTAATCGGAATTTATTTTCAGTGGCAGTTGCCACTCTGTAAACCAAACAAAATATGCATTCTCTCTCAGTTTTTGATAGGGGACAACACTCGAATGGTGAATGCATTTTCCGTTTTTCGTTGATTTACAATGCATTGCTTATTGGGCGAAGATATCTCTGCGGGGTTGATTATTGAATATTGTTAGGCTAGACTTTTTGGCTTCTTAAATAAGGTTCACGTTGAATTAGTGTTGAAATCGTCCAGCGGATAATATTTATTCACATTCCCGTTTACCACACATAATAGGCCGCCCACGTATCGTTTCTCAATGTGGTTCATTGTCTGATTTAAGAATCAGGACGATTGTTTTCTATGGTTGATTAAACAATGAACCTTCAGGTAATTACACTTCCACCCGTCTTTCAGACGTTATATATCTTAATATTAGGTTGTAACTGAAATTTTGAGTACGTATTAATAGTGACCGTTCCAACTCATCCAATAAAACGCCAAAATCGACACTGTTCTACTACAGAAATTTGCACAGGTAACTTATGGTGTCACTGGTCTTAACGTTCGGTGACATCTGGTTTCCTCCACAACTTAGTTCTTTTCATGCGTTTCACAAGCTTAAATTCGCCTCATAGACTATTTCCAGAGATGGTATTTCTTTCCGGTTCTGATAAGCTGCTAACCATTTCACCCTTGCACGATCCGGGGAGTTGTATAAATCCGATATCGATCTCATGGAGAGACTTTCTTGTGTGCACTTTAGGTAAGCCATACGATACACAGTTAACTTAACGATGTTGCATAAGATCTTACATCCTGGTGGGAAGTTATTATTCTATGTGAATCGTTCGATTCTCTTCAGTCAATCTCTTCTCAAACTTGGAATTGTCATTTGATAATGTTTTGACTTTCTCCGAATGGTCAGACATATTCGTAATCACAATACCAGCGCTCCTATTTGATCTTAATAACAATAGTCCTCTATCAGTTCATACTTCTTCCAAGTGCAACATACAGGGCATTTAAATGCGGTCTTGCATTATTTCTTATTCTATATGTGCACCACCGTGCATTCTGAAAATGCTGTGTTGCGTTAGTGTGCAATAATTTGAAACCTGGACAAATTTACTTTCTATGGGAAATCGATAGCAAAGATTGAATATGGTACAATGCGGAACACGGGAAAAGCATCGGAAGAGCTGACAACTTGGTATGCATCTATCCAAAGGGCGTAAAATGTCAGCACCCGTCACTTGTCATCTTATATGGGCTCTTTAGTTTGAAAGCCCAGCAAAACATCTGGAGTGATTAATCGCCCAGAATACGGACTTATAATGCTGAAAGCATCCTGTCTTCGAAAAGACATTGATGGTTTGCTGGTTTACTTGTTTTTACACTTACAAAGGTATGCATATCCACGCACATGTACATAAACCACCCATGATTATATGCGAGTACATGCTACCCATAGGATCACATCATTCCCCAGATATTTCAACATAAACTGCAAGCACATCCTTCTCCCGATCCCGTTATGAAATTCGGCTAGATCGAATACTATCCCAAATTGCTTTTAGGTAATCAGTGGTAACTACCAGCTAGACTAATCGACCAACCTGTCGTGATGCACCCCACAGAGATAAAACACTGAAAACCTCTGATGGAAACACCTTAGATACTGCAAAATGCGAATAGATATGTTGGCCGTTTCGGCTTCGAAACGTCTACGAACAGCATTTGCATCTCGAAGAACCTCCCACCCCAAACACCAACACTTCTCTCTTCATTGTTTCACGTGACTTTACTCACACCGATGTGGGTCTTCTGGTCAGTTTTGAGCTTTTTCCATCAGAAACGACGATCATCTTTCTCAGGCGTTTGGTAATGGTTTTGTGATATTTTTGCTATAAAGGCCCCTTTGGCAAATTCTGATTAATTCACAAGCTAGGTTTTGTCTCGGAACCCAGTCATGAGATTCACACTCGTCCACACAAAGCAGCTGTGACCCTGCATTGCCTCAAAAAGCTTTAGTATGGTCAGGGGTGGGTGTCAAGGGTTGCGGTTGGTCACCCTGCCCTTACACCTCACGAAATGCTCCCATACGACCAAGCGTCTGGAATAGCCACTGCTGAGGAAGCCCTACTCACTGCCTTCTCGTGGCGAAGGTGTTTCCCCACCAAAGTGAGAGGACGAAAACCAATATCCGGGTTGGTGAACCACCGGTAGTTCACCTAGGGGAGTTGGCCAAAAACCCTGATCCCAAACCAACCATGAGGAGGTGTACAAACCACACCCACACCTTGTCGGTTGTGGCAGTGGTCACCGGCTCAATCGGGCATTGAGGTGTATTGGGCACCTTCGACGTTTGACCCCGTCCGAAAGGTGTATGATCCGATGAACTGGACACCGGCTCCCAATGGATTGCGGTTTTCACACACCGCCCCGCTGCCTTGCGCGTCCGGCTCCTGCTGTGAATTCCTCAAGAAAATTCACCTGCCTTGGCCTGGGCAACCTGGCAGTATTCAGCCCACAAGCCATTCATGAACTTTTTTGTTTTATAAAGTTGATTGTACCATGATTTGCATGGTGCACAGTCTGTCCTCAGGCAAGTGTGAAATATAATATAATAGCACTGGATCAACCGAATAGTCTATATTTACAACCCTGGAATTCGGACGTGTAACTTAGCCAAAATTATTCCGTAGCAGAAAACTTCGTGCCTCTTTCCACTTGACTGTAATGAATGTTCCAGTGAATCTCAGTATGATTATGACATTTTAATTGGTGCAGTAACAAGTAAACTAATAAAATATAGAGCGGAAAAAATGAATGCGGTCGACGTGGGATGCTGTCTAGTGACTAAATCACGCAAATAGAGGGGCCGTTCGAAGTATTTGGGAGCAAACTGTAGCACAATTTTCTATCTCAAATGCAATAAGTGAATACTGGGGAATATTAAATGAAACAGTAAAGGTCCTTGCATGCACTTTTGGCCATGAACGAAGATACCAATTTAACGGAAACTGGTAAGAAGACTTTAATTGTGCTGTTTTTTAAATATGAGCTGCATATTATTGATATTATTATTATTATTGCTGTCGTTTACATTGTTTTTTGGCAGGTTGAAGTCTTAGGTTGAGACTGTGAAAAGTTCAGTAACCTCCGTGACATTAGAACCCACAAATGGACGCCGTGTACGCTCATTATTATTATTGATTTTATTGAAATATAGCACGAGGAAGATAGGCAAACTCAGGGCTGTACGTGCCGTCCTCAAACTTCGAAGCCTAAGAATGCTTCGGTTTACCGCGACCCTTTTTGTTAGCCTTTTACAGCCTGAACTTGTGGTGCAAAAAGCCTTCGTGATGAAGTCACTACTGTCATAGTAGTCGTTTTTTACTACCCTCTTTTCTCCATCATCTCGCTAATTCCCTACCCCTATCGTGGATAATTCATCATTCTTATTCTCATATTACGTAACTCTGGATCCACTGCATTGATCACTTTTAATGCACAACGTTTTTATTCATTTCCGGTTACCTAGAAGATCTAGTCTTTACGTAATCAACTCTAGCTTTCTATCGTCCACATATGCCCGATTTTACCCTCTCCTTTCAATCTTACGCAGCCTCTTAGATCACTCAACTCCAAATATCTTGGAGTGGATATTCGCTTATGGTATTTATCTAACCTTACAACTTACACCGATTAATAACACTCGAAATCCGTGACCAATATCAATTCTGGTCATATCGTACTACTTTTTGACTTAGTAATACACAAATGATATAACCGTTGCTTCCTATTCAGATGAAAAATTCCAATTTTCAAGCCTTTGGTTTCACTGCCTTTGGATTTTTTTCCGTTAAATACAACGATTTTTAATTTGCTCAAATGGGTCATTTGTACTCTATCGAACACCAGTGCTCCTATTTACAAATAGGTACCTAACCAATACCTTCTGCCTGTTCTGTATCACACTTCGGAGGGAGTATCAGCATCACATGATCTCACATTGTCGATGCAAATATTGACTGTTTTCAATGAGATAATAAGACTATGTTTTTGAGTCTAGAATGAAAGTTTAGCACGTTCTCTCAGTGCACAGTTCGCGTTTTGTTTACTCACGTCTCGTACGCATATCACTCATCGTACTGCATCCAAAACCGTCAAAGATTGTTGCATATTACGTCGGTGTAGAGGATTGACGCGAACTCATCAGGTTGGGAATATTAGAGTTCATTATCAAAAAGAAAACATATTGGAAGAACTCCATTTCGCCTGTTCGCCGAGCTTGGCAATTTGTTTGCAAACATTTCATCACCAGCTGAGGTGACATAGACGGTGCTTGTGAAGTGACAGTATTGTGCTTGACCCACTCGTTTATATATGTGGTCCTCTCCACCGACTGTGTTTTTATCCCTTGTCCTCACTGTGTTCACCGTTAGACTGCTGCGAGGGGGTGAGAGTGGGAGGGTAGTGGGTTGTCCTTCCGCCCTGACTGCGGCTTCGATCCATTCTCAGATCACGGTGTGACCTGTTTTTGCTGCGTTATTTGATCCTTGAGTTCCATTGGCGTGTATACGTGATCCAACTCGATGGGCTTGTTTATTAAAGAATTATTACCTTAATACATTGGTCGATACAACTCCTTCACCGAGTTGTATTCTCACCACTTGTCCATTTAATTTCTTCAGCAGAACTTGGTTCATATATTTTTTTCCGCTAGAACTACAATATACCAACTTTCTTGCACCCCCTAAATCCTCAGATGTCAGCTAGATAGCCCATGATCGTTGAACCAAAACGTTCAGCGAGCTGAGATCTGTCGCTGATTTTTCATTTTAAAATTGTATTTTCATCATGCTGATTATCTCATTGTCTCACACAAAAGCTATTGAATCGCTTGATTTGTAATACGGTATTCAGTTGGCATATTTCTAAAAATTCCACTCCTGTGTGGATGAATCTATTCTTGATTTGACTGCAGTGCTGTATCCGAGCTACAATCCCTAGTATTCGCATCAACAATCCCCGGATCTCCATTTCCACCGCATTGGGCTCAGAAACACGCTTTGCCTTGCCCAACGTGCATGCCACCGCCTGAACATTCTGACACGGACACAGAAACGCGCAGGATCCCATTCAGATGAAATCCATCATACCTCCTCGATTATAGTTAAACGTACCTCACATCATGCATCGGCACGACTGCGACTGACTGAGAAACGAGCATGTTGTTCTTACTTATATAAACGAATATCCATCAGCTGATCAAAAGTACCCCTCAAGCTTGAGCATCAATAGTTAAAACCAGTCACCTATAGAGGAAAGACGTTTTCGAGTTTAACGTGAAAATCAACATATTTTTCAGCTATCAGTGAATCTAGAATAACAGCTCAAACGTCAGTCATTAGTTTTAGTCTTCCTAAATTAAACCGGATGACTTCCGAGGTGGACTGTCTTTCAGAGATCATTTGGAACATTGCTTTCATTCGGCGATCACCACTCGTTACGTTGACAACTGTTTGGAATTCGGGAGCAAGATATGTTTGCTCACATTCTTGGTCCTCTGTAGGGAACCGTGTGACAATCCGTGGAACTGCGTTTGCTTCATGTTAACCCGTGGCACGTCGGAAAAACCACTGCACGCTCGAAAGAAAAGTATATACGAGCAGTGGTCAACTGTGACTGAACTCACTGTCATGCAGTACGTAGCTCACATGACGCCGCAATACCGAATATCAAATATCTGTCTGATTAGCCGTTAAATGCATATCTGAAATCACGATACATTTTACAAAATCAACTCAAATTTCTCGTTTCTAGTTAACATAAGTTATGTTGTTATCACGACCGGTATTTGCGAGTTTGAAGGTATACCAAATCACAAGGCCATTAAACTGTGCGCTTCCACGCCCATAGATAGTCAAAACATTCATGGTCACCTATCTGGTAATATCCGGACAGTCCAGTGGCCTTCCATATGCCAATCTACGCCTTGTGAACGATTTACGGAATCAAGTCAAGTGAACCTAACCGTGAACGCGCATCAAACATCCATTCGCAGGTACTTTTATTCCCATCCGAGTAGCATTCCCTGCATAAACCATGGACTTTGTTAGGGAACTTTCGATTGCGAACCACGAATATGTCTCACCCACGCGCCACCGACAGCATTGTTCAAAGTACCAGCAGCTTATTTAATCGGAATCAGACGAACATGGATATCAAATCGGTATCAGTGTTAAGCTACCACTTTGATCGAAGGGTGTGGTCCATTCTGTTGTTGCGATAGCAACGCGAAATCAGGTCGGAAGTTTAGGGGATAGGTTGAGTCATCAGTTTGATTCGTTAACTGAGGCAAACCTGGCCACTTGGCGCATCAGTCATTATGTTAGCGCTTCAAACGAGC
The DNA here is from genome assembly GCA_900618425.1 of Echinostoma caproni. NCBI lineage: Eukaryota > Metazoa > Platyhelminthes > Trematoda > Plagiorchiida > Echinostomatidae > Echinostoma > Echinostoma caproni. The sequence goes on from UZAN01049650.1 coordinate 15,557, forward strand.
CCGGGATACATGCGTATGATTACAATCCAATTCGACAAACTGTACGAGGGAATTCGAAAACAAAACAAGGTTTACAACCAACTGAACATCATGCACACAACTCCCAAGAAACCTGGATCTAAATCGATGGCACAAATTCGTACTGCTTAAGCTTACAAACAAGCAACTGACTAAATTCGTTAAGAATTCGTGCGTATGGTCCCAGAATTGACTTACTCAGCCCTGTGTCATATGGAAAATGCCAGTCTTATAGGACGAGATTGTCTGGTTTAACATTTGGCTGAATTACACTAAATCACATTATCTGCTTAGTGACTTTCCGTAAAAATGCACAAATTTTGTCAGGATCGGCCAGTAGGTTGCTGTGTAATGGAAACTGAAACAGGAAATCCGTTTTAACACGCATAAATATAATAGAGTACGAAATATTGAGAATAAACCGCTCTAGCACTGTCTTAACGGATTGACTGGTTCACCACAGCGAGAAATATAATTTTTCACCTAAACGACATTGGACACTTGATGCCGCGATATGTCGTTCGGTTCGGAGCGATGGTGATAAGACAGTTTAGTATTAGACATCCTACATTATAAGACCAAGCGTCTCAAATAGCCTCTGCTGAAGAAGCCCTACTCACTGCCTTCCTATGGTGGAGGTGGTTTCCAACCGAAGTGATAGGCAGAAATCTAACATCCGGGGCTATAACTGGGTTGGTGAACCACTAGTAGTTTACCTAGGGAGTTGGCTAAAACCGTGATTACAAACCAATCAAGAGGCATAAGAGCCACACTAACGAGCACCTTGATTGTGGCAATCGTCACTGCTTCGATTGATTATCTTGGACGTTAGATCCTGTCCGGAGGGTGTATGATCCAATAAACTAGAGACCGGCCCCAAATTGATTGTTGTTTTCACACACACCGCCCCTGAAGGTCAGACTTCGACCAGCCAAAGACATTGGTTGTGAATTCACCAAGAAAATTCACCTGCCTTGGTATGTGTAACCTGGTAATATTCTGCCCACAAGCAACTCATGAAACTTTCTCTTTTTTGTAAAGATTATTGTACAATGATTTGTTTGACACATGGTCCGAACTCAGACGTGTTCGAAATACAACATTAGATATCGAACTACAATCGCAAATTAAGCGGAGAAATTCCACTACAAGTAAAGGTCGACATTTCGATCACCCTGTGGCTATCGCTTCACCTGACAGCTTGCAGTTGCACAATGGTATCTTGGATTGAAATGTCGATCAGCCATAACAAAAGTACGGTAAATATGATTGAATATTCCTCTAGCAACGACCATTTAGTAGATATCCTATTCAGAGGGACATAGCGAGAATAATTGTAGAAAAGATTTCCGACGTTGTGTAATCGATAAACGGAAGACAAATTCTCTGCACCTCATTATACAATTAGTCGGAGCAGGGGTTCTTGATGTCCAATGAATGAGAGAAGCCTTTCAACGGAGTTCGGTTAGAAAAAGTGAAAATTATGGGAAGATGAACCCGTCATGCGCTTAAATACGATGGAAATCTTTGTGATGACTGACAAAGAGCACTGGACAGCTTGATTGTAGTTCGGGATGCGGATTTTGGTGTTAATGAGTTCTCCGAGCTGGAAGTGTTGTTCGCAGATGTTTGGTAGCCAAACTAGGCAACATCTTCAGTGCGACTTCGGGAACCAGTTTTTAGTGATAGCACGACAATGACCTCAAGTTAACAAATGCTGCTGCCCCTTGAGATGACTTTCTGGGTAGAATTCAAAATAACTAAATACTAGGTTCTTACCCCTCGGCTACTGAAAACAATTTGATAATATTTGAAGGATAATTGGCTTTTCATGAAAGGCTTTACAGATATCGACTTCAAAGGGTATGATCAATGTATATAATGGTAATTAGTATGTGTGAACATACGGTCTGGATGGAGTTCAATTTTACACTAATTGCATTAGTTGTACACATAAATCGATCTGTATTGAACAACAGTCTGGTAGTAAATTCGCCATCGCCATTTCTATAGATGAATCGAAAAAGGCGTGACTCGTATTATCGGGTGCCCTCCGATGGGTGACAGAAAAACCTGCGTAGACTTAGTTCCGGGAGTGACCGTTCATCGTAAATACTTGATGCTGCGCAAACAAATGCCCATTTCTATCAAGTTGATTCCAAACCATATAGCCCCTCCCAGGACACCTTAATGCTCACAATTAACTTTTCCCTAATACGCCTCTAAGTAGAAGGGGGTGTGAACACCATGCCATACAGTACAGTGTGATAATTGCAATGCACGTATCTTCTGTCGCACGTATCTGTTGCAGCCCAAAACTGAGTTTTCTGCTAGGCAAGCATATTATATCTCGTATCACATGCGCTAAAATATTAGCCAAACTGCCTGTACGGCACCATTGGATTTTCTCGAGAGAACCCCCAGTTAGCGAGCAGAATGGTCCATTAACACATTTGTCACGAATTAGAGGGTAGTAAACAACCAACCCATTTGGATGATGTTTTCAAATAACAATTCCGGGTAACACAAGGTACTGTGATATCCCACAATCATGGTCAACGAACCCAGTACAATAAGCCTCATTAAGCCCTGACGGGTTCACAATACATACAGGTCCGAATGCGTAAGAAAAAAGCAGTGGGTATTTAGGGGTGAAAGCTGGGGGGGGGGCGGTGAAAGAAAGTGAACCGTTTTGGTCAAGACAGAATCTGAGTGTGTACACTTACCTCGTCAAGCATTCCAGGCTGATAAGAAATGACAAAAGATCCTCTGTTGTCGGTTGATTATCTTCTACTCTAGTTTTTTAACCAACCAGGTGTTGATTATTGTGAATGCCTACTGGGAGAGTTAAAAATGCCTAATCTTCATGCCATCTGTTGACCCTCCCCCCCCCCCCCCCCACCACCACATGATTTCAAACAGTTCCAACTTCTAAAAAGGTGCAGTATTGCAAATGATTATCAAGTATGCTCATTATGCCTTGACCACCGAAGACTACTTATTCGAATCTGGTAGGACAATGAACTTTCTACTGAGGCGCTTCCTAATAAATATCGTCTTACCTCAGAGTTAGCAACCCACTGTTATTATCCTACCTACTGTCAGAAACTTTTAGTCCATATCACCTCAACGCGAACTAGGAGTCACACAAAGGTAGAGCGCAACAGAATATGCAGTAGCACAGTATACTCGACCACTCTGCTTCAATGAAACATCATATCGAAGCCCAAGGTACTTCGTTTCTGGGTACAAAACTTGAACCTTTGAACTGTGTACTGTTATCTTCACTATGAAACCGATATTAAGGACGCAACTGCTTGGGTAGAATATGCCATCGACAATAGTCTACTCCTGATCATCGGATTTCAAAGAAACATTAGTCGACAACTGATAATGAGTTCTGAAGGTGCCAAACGCATAATAAAGAAGAAAAAACATTTTGTCAGTGCTATATGCGGTTCGTGCAACCCTCAAACATTCAAACACACAAACGATGCTGTCATCATGATCTGAATAGCCCAGATTATTTCTAGCTGTTCATTCAATACCAACTCTTGAGGGGTTCTCTAGTATTTCCTCAACCACAAAATAGAATAGAGATGGCAAGATGGAGCGCATCAACCAGCCTAGGATCTTGAATCGATCAGAGGTATGCGAGTGCAATGATCTCAGTAGGTTAACATACTTCTGAAGCATTCCCTAAAGAAGTGTACGAATAGAGCCTCACGGAGAAATGAGTCCGACGTACCCACTTCGTGGAAGTAAAATAGCAATCATTGTTCAGCAACGTAAGGGTGTATTCGAGCACTAGTTGCAGATATGATAGAATCACTGCAGCGGAAATTCGCCGATTATTTTAGGGTTTCTTAATTCACTACAGTGCATTTCACCCTGACTTGCATCGCATCCGGATTCCCATGAAAACTTTATTCGCAGAACAATCATGATTTAACTTGGTGGGCCGCCAAAACGCATTTGATTGCATTTAATTCATATTCAGTTTAGATGCACTTCTGACGCATTTTAACCTGGCATCTGACGACGAGACTGCTCCTTGACGTCGTGTGATCGCTTGTAAACCTCTCTGACCCAACGAGATATACGGGATGGCCTTTGTTAAGCCGCAGATCTAATCATGCCTGGAAGGTCAATGGGTTGAGGTCAAACGAAGTTCAGTCTCCGAGTTCTCCAGGTTGGGGGTTCGACTCGAGTTAGCGTCTCAGTCGGTAAAATGGTAGGAGAGTAACTGATCCAAG
>UZAN01049651.1:0-10837 GCA_900618425.1 Echinostoma caproni
CAGCAAAATCGTCCTGGACATAAATCGTGCAGTATTGCAATATGGTCTTTTCTTTTCAAACTTCAGTCTACCAAACAACAATTGGAACAATTAACCTAGCCTGGAAAGTTCATTTGGTTGACTCCAGTAAATTCTAAGGAAAACCTGTCGGGGCAGTCGGTTTACATGCTACATGGTGAGTGCCATATACCTCTGTAAGTTCGATGAATAATTGAAATACAAAAGGATTGGCACTGCAGTGTGGCTTCGTAACTCAGCTGGTGGCGTCCATGCTGAGATTCAAATACCAGTGAGGCGAATAAACTTGTCACAATCTCAACATATTTTATTTTACTTTGTTGCTATACTAAAACGCTATATATACATTGCATTTTCTGCAGTATGCACCACATTGAGAAGCAGTGAATTCATCCTGGATAGAAATCGTGCAATATTGCAATATGGTCTTTCTTTTACAAGCAAACAATCAACTCTCCATTTTGGAAAAAGAAACTAAGTTTGATTGTATCAGTCAGGAGTGTAAACAAGAAAACGTGATGTGACGTGAAAACATGGTCAGTCATTCAAAGATACCTCGCGCGGACAATTTGTTTGACGAGTACAGGGCCTTCCAAAACTGGTTCAGTCGGATAACCTAAAGGATTGTTATGCACGAAAAGATCATAATGAAATGATCATCTGGTCAGGATTCGAGCTCAAATCCTATGATGAGAAAGCGTTGCTACCCTTCGTTGCTTGTTCAGCAGAGTTGAATGATTTTTCTAACTAGTTACCCAAGACTTGAGGGCAGCAGCTCACACCGACGAAGGGTTTTTTCTTTGGGAACCCTAACCGGAGCCTTTAACTCAAAAGTCTGACCCACAAGGCAGCGGGACAGTACTTTATTGGCTGGGGCTGCCCAGCTTGGGCGGGCGGTAGCTACCCAATGAAGTGCGAAGACCTCTCCCACCGTCCGTTGGAAGCCCCAGGTACCCCGCTCTTACGCCCACCGAGCAGGGTTTTTTGACCCGTAAACTGCCCCACACCACAGAGTTAGGAAGGTCTGAGGGTTTGGATCAAACAATGTGATAGCGTTGTTTTTTTTTAAGCCGGTTAGGGATCACCATGCAGATGAGCGTATGTAGTGTGTAGTGTTAGAACGGAGTAAACTACTGACAGCCCAAATGGTCAGTTTGAAAAATTAGCAGCTGCATTTGGTTGTGCAAGGGGTCCGAGTAATGATTGGCAAGCGGATTCGGTATAGTGAACCCACGTTTGCAAAACATAGACAAACACCAAAAAACGACGCTGGTTACAACCAAAAAAGAGGAGAGTGAAAAATGTGGTCCAGTCGTTTGAGTGAACATCAATGCGAGGAAGAACGGGCAAACAAACGCTACAGGAATTTCAATAAACCCCGTAGGCCGGAGAAATCCCGATAGTAATGGTCACGAAGACCCATATCAAGAAACTGATAGCTCTAGGGTAACCTATTGATCCTACTCATGAAGGCGAGAATAACAAAAGTACGGCGCAAACGGTAGGCGATATGTTATGTATTTTTTCCTGAAATTAGTGGTGTTATAAACCGTATTGTTCCTTATATACACAGCGAAGATTATGCCGCACACACGCGTTCAAGACTCATGAGAAAGTGTCAATTGAAGCGAGGGAGGGNGGGGGGGGGGGAGGTGAGAGAAAGCGGATAAAGAGTCAACGTAACAGAGAGATAACTAATCGGACTAGTATTCGCCAGCAAATGACAAGCCTACGAACGAGTTGCTGAATTTGGAATCCACTCATTCTTAAGAGATAATCAATTTTTAGTCGGATAAAACCTAGCGAGGAAAGCGAAGCAACAACTGAAGACCTAATAATGCGGTGATGAAGCCAGTTCAAACGTGCCTTGGAGTTGAGTGAACAGATTAGAACGAAATCAGAATGGAAGAACGATTTGAAGTGAATTTTTGTGCCATTGATGAAAAGATGGGCAAATGAACGATTTTATAAACACAGGCAACAATCAGTTTGTCCGTAGGTTGTAAGGTTTCGAAAGCAAGCATGAGTTGAGAGAGAGAGAGAGTCGATTATGCCAAAATATGAAACGCTACAAGTGAATAAAGAGCATAAGTCAATTCGATAATGTGAGCAATTTCGTCATACGTAGATCGAAGGAAAAGATAGGGAGCCTCTCACAGTAGCTCCAGTCTTGTTGGGCCTCACTATTAGTTGCCAAATCCATCGAACTAATTGAATGTAGAACGCGAGAATTTATAGACAGAACGAAAGCATTCTACCCGCTCAACCGTCGAGCAACTGAGCAAACTAATTCACCTTTTCTGTACGTGATATAGAAAAACCCATTTTTCTGTTTGTTGCGAGCATCTACTTGTGGAATTTCACGTTCGATCCTCGCTTGGGTCGATGGGTTGGAGAGACTCAGCTAGAATGAACCGGCTGTTAAGCTCTTTCTGGCGTTTCAGTCCACACTTATTTACCGTGTGCTCGACGAACTAGATATTTGGATGCATTGGAAGAATTCTAAACGAATGAGCAGCAAAATACTGACTAAAACCACGAGTAAACCACTAAGATTCCTTTTACACGAGAAAAGAATAGAACCAAAGAAAATGGTGGAAACCGGTCACGGAGATTTGGTTGTGAAACCTCGGGTGTGATCATCGGGGTGGTGTAAGCAAATAAAGGAACACCAAATGTTTTAAAAAGTTCATTGTAGATGGACCTAAATGACAGATGAGCGGATCAGAAAATAAGTGTATCGGTTTCGCTTCGGGTGGTGACCTGGTAGTGATAACAGTTAACTAAAAACGAGTCTATATACATCCCCATTTCAAACATAGTTGTAAAGATGATCTCGGAACAAAGCACATAGATAGGATGATCAGTCGAACATTTCTTGTGGTCAATTTGTGTACACATTTTCCCAACCGATTAATGCGGCCGTTGAATCTTAAAGATCAACTGCCGATCCTCGCTGCCTTCATGTTGGCCCACTCTTTCGGTGGCCCTATTTTAGCTGGCTACATACATACAGGACGTTCAGGTCTTTTTCTCTAACAGCCGGTTGGGCTTACCACGGAGATAAAAAGAACTATACCAAGAGCGATTACGGTGCACCTTGTGGGTACCGAAGATGTATGCAAAGTTACGTACAAAGTGCTCCTGAACTAACCAAATAGCCAACGACATCATCTTGCGGCAACAGCAGTGATAGCAGTGAAGTCATTTCAGCCAACTCTGTATTCACAAAAAGCAGTTCATTAGAGCCCCAGGATTCCCATTCACTCATGACCCCTGTCTTTTGATTTCAACTGGAAGTCTAACCTCACTCATCCAGTTTTCTTTCTGGTTGCTCTTCTTTGTTTTCCTGTTTCATATTCTAAACCTTATTTAGTATTTTGCACTTTCTGCACCACTCCTTGCCACATCCCTGTTAGCGCACATTCATTCATTCAGTATATTTGTTGCACATGTGTTTAGTGCATTTTAACAAATACATAAATCTTCTTCCTCTGGATAATACTAATGCATGTATATGTATATGTGTACATATGTGTGTGTGTGCGTTAGCCAGAGGAACAAGTTATCGACAGCCAGCGTGTTCGTCACTTGTGCTGTTCTGTCATTGTAGTGATAGAAATATGCAATAATAGATCGTAGATTTGCTCGATCCACTTTACCGAAATGATCCTGCATGTCTGCGTTTTATCTTTGACATAAATTCACTGTGTCATTGTACGTGAATCGTGCTATCTCTCATTCTCATCCGTCGGGACTAATGAAACCATGCGGAGAAGGCACGAGAGAAGACAAAATCGAGTCTACTATTAGGACGGATCTCACAGAACCCGTCAAACCGTACACAGATCNGGCGAGTCGATTCCGGATTGGATGACTGCAGAACGAATCAGACGGCTATCGTCCGATCGACCGATGGGAATATCAAGGACGCGATCTGATTGGTGCGTCAACATGTCGTTCCCGTACAATTTACCCACTTATATTTGCGTAACGCATTATGATCATACAATACACTCTGACTTTTGTTCTCAGTTGTGTTCTCTCCCGTATTATTATGGGGGGGGGGGGGGNGAAGAGAGGCTCGTATCGATCATACGTCTAGGCAGAACATAACATCTACAGGTTTACAGACAAACAACCGGACGTGTTTTCAATTTAATCTGTCCGTATCCAAGGCTGACCATATTTGAATAGGGTTGTATTATTCCCTTCACCTAGTAGGAGACCGAGATAGGCCGAGTGCGATAACCGCTCGCATGTGCGTTCTTAGATTGCTTTCACATTATCAAATACCGCCGACTGGTTTCATCGGGACTACAACAGGCACGAGCGAATAAACGACTCGGCGATCGGGACCAGTGTGATGATTCTAAATATGAACGCGTGACGTAAGTTGGAGGTGAATAGGAGGGTGTTTCACAGTTTTGCACTTAACTGAGAACTCAAAGCACGGCTCCTGGGGATAGCCACTTGATGCGGTTGACTTAACACTTGTATACCAGACCCGGCAGGGATGAGTTCGGTAGAAACACATACGATAGTGATGGTCAAATGGGAGGGCAGAACGGTTGGAATGCTGTGAGAGACCTTTGATCTTTTCTGCACGTAGAAAATCATAAACTATTTGTATCATTCAAATGGCAGGTAAAAGTAACAAGATTTTGTTTCAAGCATTTGTTCGCCCCGATATCGTGAAGAACAGATAATGGACAGAACAGTGCTTAAATTGGATATAATTTTCGATATTTCCTCTGTATTTGCCATCTAATCCATACAGGATGGTGAAACAGCAACTGATAAATCGGGACCATGAGAATCAGTTTGCACTTACCAGACACGAACTTTAATGCGTTCCGATGCGTTGTGACACTCACTGAAACGAATCAAAAAGATAAATCATTAGCCAAGGAATTTGCTTGGTTGATGTTAGTTGTGTTGGAAACGAACCAGGAATATTCAAGATAGTTAGATGCTATGATTTGAATTATGTATTCATTAATGAGACTTCGTTGTTCTAATGGCACTCTCAAAATGAGAAGGGGTGGTAGTGGTGGTGGTAATCGTCTGCGCATGTTTAATCGATGAAGCAACGCCCACCTGGTCATGGTGACCGCCAGCAATGTTAACTCAGGTTTATCATGACCTCTAACGGAAGGGATCCATTTTAAGAAAACGTAATAGTGTGTTTGATGAGCTTCAAGGTAGATCACTTTCGGAGTCCCCGTCCATTTAACAACTCGCTAAATCCACCTCACCTTCCAAAAAAATATTTAAGAGATTTCCCATTAGACATACATGTTACAGATAATTTTACATAACAATTTACGTTTTAAGGTGTACGTGCAAGTTGAAACTCCATAACCGTTGCAACTCAAGTGCATTGGAAGGTAGGCGTGCGTTTAAAGCGGTAAACCAAATCGACCACAATGGACTACAGTTCTATCTCTTTTGCCAGACTGCCACAAATCTTCGAAATTTCGACTTTACAAAATTGATCTGATCACATCACTTGCTATGCATGGCCTATAGTTTCTACCGTATATTACGTAACTTCATCCCGCTCTCTCCTCTTAGCTCACAATCTTCAATTCATCTTCTCATCTTTCGAACGCTGTCCATTTGACCTTTGTGTTCTCATCCCCCCACCCCCACGAGTATATCAGTAGCCTTGTCATATTCGTTTGCTCTGTTTGCTCACCCCTGTCATCGTTATTAACTGAGCTCTAATCGGTCAATCAGACATCTGTACTATGATCACTTTGTATATGTAAACACCTGATGATATATTGAAAAGAAATTTCTTCGCGAATAACGTTTTCTACATTGTCCATGGGACTTTTTACGATTAGAATTGATCTGATCAAAATGAGAATGATGTCTATCCATAAATGATGATAGAAATAAAATAAAACCAAAATTTAAAAAAACAAATGGTTCATTTTTGACTGCCCATCCCACCCCATTGCGAGACTGAAAACCCAACTCCTCCATTCCGTTTGAACATTATTATCAGTGTGAAGATTTACTAACAAAGACGTACAAGAAAAATTTTTCGTCCCAAACCGGGTTGAGTTCCTGCAGCACGGTTTTTGTGCGTCGTCGCACTTTCCCAATTTGCACTGTCACATAGGGATCACTACGACCGGTTTTATCTTTTCCAATCAACCCTTGAGCCGATTTGACTGCGAGTTCGGATGCGATGTGGTGGTTGTGGTTATGTGCCCGGGCCACGGACGATCCGACGACGGGTGAACGGAGCGCATGGAATCGGTCAATCGGAAAGGGCGGAATGGGGTGGGTGGAATGAGATTATCACAAATGCATCATACGGGTGAGCGGTGCGCGAACAATGAAAGAGAAACACAGACCTCCCCCCCTGTGTGTGTGTTTGTGTGCGTGTGCGTGCGTGCGTGTGTCTGAGGTTTGACGAGATGTCCAATGCAATCCTAGACCGAATTGAGCGGCGGACTGAGAAGTGGCCCTAAGTGGCCCTAACATGCAAGAAACATGATCATGACGGGACGAAATTCCGATCAGTGAGACAAATTATGCACAAAATTAAAATGAATGCACAAATCGAAAAATTCCATGACGGAGAGCGTGTTTACTCATAAGTGGGGTCAGAGATGGCAAACATTGTTGAAGGGTTCGCGTCTACGTAGAGCTCACATGCGTAACGGTACGTGTCCAAACCAAGCCCGTCCAAACGAAAACCCAACTGGGAATGGCTTGAAAATGAACTGTCTCTACACCCTATTTAATTCGTTAGTGAATCACTCAAATTGAATAAATGTCATAAACAGTAGTAGTTCTCAGATTGAAATGATTGTCACGTATAGGCTGATCCGACTGGCATTCAATTAATATCCTTGATATGTGACCAAGCTCAAACGGATCTGAACACTGGCAACTAGCATTCGCAAACTTCTGAGCAACGTGCATGGATAGGAACAATTCGATCAAGTGACCGATTCCCCCTATTTGGGTTGGATATCTATTTTCGGTAAGGCTGCCACAGACAGTTGTCGTTGGTAGTGGAAATTCCTAAGCAATAGGATTTTTCCTGACTCTATCGGAAAACTAATTGCTGTTGTGTAAATGTTCCGCGAAACATTCACAAGCCAACTGAAGTGTTCATTCACGAATGTGCATCAGGTTCGTATTAGATCGAGTGTTATCAGTTGACTGGATGACTCTCCACTCCCACCCAGCACAACATCCTCCACAAACACCTACAAAATGGTAAGGTATCGGTGTGATTCGGCAAATTCACACGTGACTATACCGTGGTTTATTACAGCATGCGTGTATGTATGTAGGTGAAAGGAAGGGGAACGCAGCGAACCTTAGCATGGCGTAAACGCTCACTCTTTTCGTGATTGAAATATCGATTCAAATGACTGGATTGTTGTCCGCTCACGAACTATGTAACCGATTTTCTGATTGCCAACGATTTCCGAATGAATGGGCGTCCACGTCCGGAAGCGAAAACCGGCGGACAAATTGTTACAGGCTAGTTCGAGTCAAGGTTGAGCAAATGAGTTTGTGATCGCGGGACGCAGTTTCAGAATATTGATTTCTTTATTGAATTTTGTCTCTCTCTCTCTATCTTTTTGCGTACGGTTTCGCAGTGATCTTAAATCGAATATCTGATTGGGTGTCCTGTGAAACGACAGCTAAATGAGGACATTCAAATGACGCAATGACGAGCGAAAAAATTATGATTGGAGTTACGAAAATGTGGAGTGGAATTTTAAGTCTGTAGTTGAGTATTTTTAATATGGGCTAAAAACTCTCATTACGCAAGCAAAACTAAATTAGGCAAATTGAAAGAGTCAATAATAGCTTAGTGGAATCATGAAGCACTCTCCGTTCCGGGCAATGCAGACGCGACACAAAAATGGATAGATAGGCCGGCAGGCAATCTGACGATAGCGGAATTTCGATGCAGGAAACTATCCCGAGACTCGTCTACATGCTGGTTTTACCATTTTTATGTCTCCTCGGAAATCGATCAACAAACTCTTCAAAACAAAAGGAAATGATGGTTAATGAACACCGATGCTTTTAGACTAAGCATAAATCAGAGTTCGAACAAACGGCACACCGCCAACAGTGTATCGTATTCACATTAACCTATTTGAAGCTTCGTAGAGCACTGCATACAGTTTCATTGACTACGGAATAAATTTCATGAAGTTTCTAAAAAATGGTGCTCCGATTTGTCCGATAACCTCGAGTAACGAAATGAATCAAATCTTCCTTGTCCACAAGTCTAAACTAATTCAATTTATAACTAACCTATACATGACAATTTTTTGAGGACTATTCGTCATACACAAGAGAAACTTAAACGGAACTGCAAATTTGAGGAACAGGATACGGTGGTTTCGACGCTGTTGTGTGCTATCAGTCACAAACAGCGGGAATCTGTCGACCCAACTGAGTATCTGTACCGGAGACTAAGAGAGAGAGAAAGAGAGGACATCAAAACAACTGCGCCAGCCAGTCCCAGTGTTGAGATGTACTACTCACGATTGTGAGTAGTAGGGAAAAAGTTGGTGATTTATTCTGACAATCAAAAATTTACAAGATCGCCGAGGGCAAATTGCTGGATGTCAAAGAATAACTATCGATTGCTACATTCACTGCCCGTTGTACGGCCAGTAACTGGGATGGTATGTTTAGAATGGGATTTCTGTGTTATATATGCCGACATAGTGATGTCCCATCTAAAATCTTCAATAAACGACTATCTTCGACCGAGCACCGCCTTGTGGAGCTATGACACTAGTAGTAGGGTAAAAAATTAAGGGACTTACAGCCCTGAATGGTCCGGTTCTGTGGTGATAGGCTCGATTAACGCATTGCCGACGGCTCATTAGAAGTAGATTGAACATTATGTGATGTTCCCGCACCTTTTCTGTACTACTTACTTTTTGACATTTTACTACAGAGAACCTATACACCTACACGCACGCCAGAGAATTCGCCCGAGCTTCACGTTTGACCAAACATCTAGAACACCCTAAAGGATAAAAATTCAGACTTACTAAGCAGCTAGAATTCATTTTGTTAAATAATTTTCTTTGACGGCCACCAAGGAGCCCTGGAGAATTGTTTGACCCAAGTTTGTATTTATCAGTAGTATGACCTACTCACATGCTCCCATTTGGGGTTTATCAAGCGGGAAGGAAACTACATTCTCACGGTGAAGGAATGCCCCATCGCCGCCACCTAACTTTAGCCATTCTCTCTATACCGTGTAACAGCCTTTTGATTGACGACTTCCGCCTTACCGAAAATTGTTTTAGACATTTTATATGCACAATGAAAGAAAGCAGAAAGAAAAGAAAAAGTAACTGAGAGCCTTGCCATTGGAAGTTTAAATCGGGTGGTCAGACAGTAATCGATGAAGCGCATGGTTAAATGGATTGCATATTGTTTCTTGTTTTATTCCGTATGAATTCACTAACCCTGCACGCACCACTGCGTAGACATCGTATTTTTTAAACATTACTGCTGATGTGCAGCCCTTTGCCGAGTTTTGTAAACAGCGACAAGGGGGCCCCGTCGGCATTATTGTCCCATTGCCAGATGAACGCGCTTGGTTGATCTTTCTTAGAAGCTTCAATAAACGATGATTGCATTAGTCACAATTCACTGACACGGGATAAATACTAGTTTCCGAGACGACTCACACAGTGACCACAGCTGAAACGCAGTGCCTCACATGATCAAACAATGAGTAGGAGAAACCGATCTCGGTCATAAATAAACAGATGGATAAGCAGTTCAGAAATTTGTGTATTCTGAAGTTTACTTGGCAGGTTTAAATTAACCATCACGGAATTTCCATACTTTCTTCAATGTAAGACTTCCCAATATCAATTTAACATGTCACAATATCAATTTGAGATTTCATGTCGCTATGTGGACGGTACATTTCACAGCACAGGGTGAAAATGTGACCTTAGTCATGTCTTGATGATGCAACATGGCTTTACAAGATGCACGTGAAAAAGGTCATCCGAAATTTCCAGAATTAACTTTCATCACCCTTCGCCCTGAACTGAACCCAACAGAAGGCGCATGGAGTGGGATCAAACAGATAGTGAGACAAAGGGTGTATGAACAGTAAAGTGTATTACTTACGAGTGACCCTTCTGGCTTGATGTCAATGCGCGTAAGGTGTATGTAATGTCTGAAAGAAGTCTGCCGTGGAGCGGAGGTACTCGTGACAACAGTATGTTGCAAAAATATCGTGCAACACGTCACGGATTTGTACCCGAAAGTCACCCAGCTGGAGGATTCATGAGTATTCCCATTATAATAAACATTTTTCCTCTTTCTTTTTGTTGTCCTTTTGTAATTTTTATTGGGATTATGTTTACATTGTCCAAACAAGTGCGGGAAGACCAACGTTCGTAATGTTGCCTTCTAGGGTGAACGAGCTGATTTCCTGTTGTTAGTCGCGGCAGCTCTGACCCGGTTCTTCAGAGGTGGGTCGCATTAACCATCGGCACCAAAAGCTTCAGTCATCTGTCTGACGGAGTGCCGACATACCGAGGGTGGATAAGAAGTGATTAAAATTGCCAGTAATATTCGACCGCTTATCTAGGAACATTGAAAGTGAAGTTGACCCCACACTTTGGTTACAACATGACGGTACACGGTCACACACTGCTCTGGTAGTGAGAAAGTTCCCCTATTCGGAAGTTAACTGCAGACAGATTGCCCGAGGAAAACCAAAGGAATGACCTCTAAGATCACCTGACCTGTCTCCCTTGAACTAACTTAGACGAGTCAAACGTTG
>UZAN01049651.1:11107-21747 GCA_900618425.1 Echinostoma caproni
GTCAAACGTTGGCCCAGTGTCATCATCGATCGAGCATTTTCAATTCCGAATTTCCCACATGGCGCACCGTTCCACAACTGATTATCCTGTGAGGATTCTCTACTAACACTTGAGCAGCATCGGCCCGAAAATTGCACGACCGATCGGGTTCATTTATCGGTCGGTCGGATAGTTCAGCCACAACAAAGGATCTGGTGCTTGCCCCTTTCCGTAGTATATGATATCAGGCACCATGTTGCGTCATCACGACATGAGTGAGGTCACATTTTCGCGCTGTACTGCGCCAGGTACTGTCTACATGACAACACGACATCTAAAATTGATATTCGGACATCTTAAATTGAAAAAAAGTATAGTGTTGTTGTTGCTGCTGAAATTAAAATATCTGATTCTCCTCGGTAATTTTCCAGGCGACAGCTCCTGTTATCCATTCATTTATCCTTGTCATGGGAAATATATTTAATAATAATGCGTTGTTTCTATTCCGGATATTTGTTTCTCCCTCCCATTTTATTTGAATCATGGTACATTATTCAGCCACAGTTCCGTGCACTTCCGGTTTAGAACCTTCTATTTTATTCATGCTTTATTCGGCAACAGCACAATTGCTGCCCCACGTGGAATACGCCCACGTAAAGCAATGTAACTTGATCGGAGCGATCGATTGAACAGCCACCGCTTTCTCACAGTCCTGATTCGATCAGTGATTGGCTGATTAAAATGTGTCGTCAAACCCCCGTCACGAGCTCTGTACACAGAAATAACAAAAAATGCCATTCGATCAGTCTCCTTTCGTCATAACTGTCTGCTTTTTAGACATAATCCCTAGTGCGTTAGATATTCGTGAATCGCTGAATACTCGAGTTTCGTTCTCCTTAAGGCTCATCAATAGTGCACATCCCCCAAACCGTGTGGAATTCGCACTCTAGAACTCTTTCGTGGGATCCATGAGGGCTACCACTCCCATACTAAATAGCTCACACCAGATCTCATCAGCACTACCCGTTCTGGTTTGTTTAATCACTATTTTAAATGAAATTGATTCAGCTAATTTGATGCAACAGAAACAGAGATACAACATTTTCCCTTGTAACTCCAATCGAAAGCTTTCCATCAAAGCAAGTATTTCTAGTGGTCCAGATTAACGGGTTCAGTTAAATCTGCTAAATTTTCAGATACCTGTACCTAATCATTCATTCATTCATGCTTAAATGTCAGTCGTTTCCTGCGTGAAACAAGTAGCGGAATGTAAGTTCATTTTATGATAGCGACTAAGAATTGTTCAGAGCTAATTATTAAATTGTTTGTATATACCTTCGGATAACTTTGATTGATCAAATGCCAGGTGAATTTACTATGTACCGCATTTGACGGAAACCATTCCAATCCAATCGAATCACAGAACTTTTTGTATATCTGGCGCCGCGGCCAGTACAACTGAATTATAGAGCAACCACAGAGTATTGCACAGTTCTGACAAGAGAATACAATACACTCGAAAATTAGAACGATGGTTACAAAGTTTTTGGTCATAGTTGTGCGCCCACGCGCTCAGATGTCTCTCCCAACACCCCACCGGAAAACTCAACCACAACTGACCATTCTCTCCGATTGCGTTGCACCACCGAATCTGTATGTGGCCAAATGTTCACTTCGAACTGGATTTTACTGCTGAGGGGGGAAGGAGTGATTAACTGAGGGATAGGAAGACAGAAAAAGAGTTTCACTGTGCCAAGTGCCTGCTTCACTTCCGGTCATTTTCTTTCCCTGTCTCTATGGCTCCCCCTGCATTATAGTTTCATAGCCGGACTGTAATCAGGCGATCAACAATCCAAATCGACAGAACAGTCAGTTGCGGTAAACTAAGCCAGTGCATGAAGTGGTTTGTTAGATAGACGTCAAACGTCACTGAATGAAAAGACCTCAGAAAGCATCGATTCTAACCAACGGAATCCTGTGGTATTACTGTCATAGTGATGAGCACACCACAGAGAGAGAACGAGCTCTACTTGTACATACTTAGACACACATGCAAAACTGTTCCAGCACCCAACTTTCCGTTACCGTTGCTGACGTCTGTGGATGGTGGAGTAGAATACAATACATCTACCAGTTGTGTCAAACTCATCACACAGACAGAGATAGATAGATAGATAGATAGATAGATAGATAGATGATTTGTGACGATTTTAACTTTTCCTATGCCTATTCCCTAACCACTTTGGGTTTTCGAAACAATGTCACATTTACTCAGCTTCCTCGTCTACTTTGTGTAGAATGCTACTCTCCCATAGGGATGTTTCATCACTTTATGTTAAAATCTCCCCCTACCATTCTTTTGCAGAACCGACCACTGTCTCCGTTCTCAAAGTCGTCATTACAAGCTTCAAGACAGAGCGTTCTCCAGTGGACCTAATGAAGCTAAGAGAAACGATTGGTCACTCCGATCTTACTGGGTTTTTAGATTCTAACCTTTCTGTTTTTCGTGACCACATAACAAATTATCTAACATTTTGGTACGACCCTTACACAAGATTTATTTCTGCCCGATCGTTTCTCTCCCCCCTCCCGTCCCACTAAAAAATTCATCATAAAACAGAGCGCGGTTTCAGAATGTATAAGCAATTTGAAGTGTGAACCCTTTCTAAATCCATCAGAAGCGAACTTCACAGGTCCAACTCTATGCACGCTCGTGCTAGGCTAGATGACAAGTGTTAAGACCGTATTTCAACCGCGACGCTATGCACAGTCATTTAGGGCCCGTAATCCAACACCGAAAATCAGAACACAGAAAACAGCGTGCTGATCGGAATCGGGTTGGCGATTTAATGAGTGACCGTGAAAGTAAATCAATCGATTGAACGATGACCGACAATTAGGTCAAGCTGGCGCATGGAGAAAACGGATTGGATGAGTATTAGTCAGTGTCTGTCGTGAACACCTGTGTAATGTGATTGAACGATAAATGGGAACAGATAGACGAATGAGGACGTAGCAACAAGGAGATTCATGAAACCTGGCTAACCATCATACGGATTTCTGATATCGAATCCTCATACCGCGCAACTGCTGTGAATATAAGGGGTCTGAATCAGAGCTCCATAAATAACCAGGACCATGCACTTGTCTCGCCAAATGAAAGCAACACGGACATGACCAACCCGGTTGCCAGCGTTTCTCGTCTAGTGAGATTTTCTATGAACTGACCCAGCCAAATGTTTGCAATGCCTGTGGCTCCAATGGATTATCACCTTCAGTTCCAACGGTATGTGCTGCCTTCTTTTTCCCCGTATTGTATGAACTTTTCTATAACTGTATTTCACAGCAAAATAGTTCCAACTACTAGAGAACAACCCCAATCATCGGACTACCGAAGGAGTTCTCCAAAAAATTTCATTCCATTGCCTGAAACTCAGTTCTTTTGAAGGTGCTTCAGCGACACCTGATTAGAACCCTATTCACACGGTTGAATATTTTTGCATACACCCATTCCCCAGGATGTCCTTGCTTCTCTCCTCCACTTTGTTTTATCCAGCCATAATAAGATAGGGAATACTGTCCGCATATGTTTTCTAGATTATCCCAATACCTTCAACAATACAGACAGGCCAATATACTTTTTCTTCAGGCGGTGTTCAACCTCCTACGATTGAACTCTAGGTCAACTATCTGTCTTGCCGACAGCAGTTCACACGCTAGAAGGACCGTACATCTTCATTTCTACCTTCCTCACAAGGCGTATTACGAGGAGCATTTTAACCCCTTTTTCTAGGTAGCAATTAAATTTCTTCTATTTCTATGAGCAATTCTTTGCTTCTTATTTGGTTTTCGGATGACGTATTATTCGCATTACCCTACCCAAACTCATCATTTTTGACTGTACCATCAAATAAGATGAGAGAAAGTGCGGAGTAGTTTGGGCAAAGGAACCTCCGAATTAACCCTCAAAAATGTCGCGATGAAATTTTCTTCCTTTTTTAGGTCACAAATACCATAGAAATGCATCAGTCGTCACAACGCAATCTCAACAAGTCCTTTTCAGCTATAATCACATTCATGTCATGAATTTGGTATGGAACAAATGAAGCGTGGGCTGTACAGCTTTTACGACCTGGTTGGGTCTCATCAACAGTGCGAATCCGTCGACCCTACTGGGAATCGAACCCAGGACCTCAAGTATACCACCCACTTGATCACCAGGCAGCTTATCAGATCTTTTTCAACTTTTCCTATACACGATAAAGCACAGCCCGTCTTTTGGAGCTTGCTGTGGGAAGCATAATTCGCTTATCTGAGCACTAACCTCTTGAGTTTTGACTCGGTTGGAAACAGTCCAAACTTGACTACTTATTACACTAGAGTAGTTGAGGATTTGCTTCGATTGTAAAGTGAATTCCATGGTGCACAGAGTTAACGAAACAGGAAATCAAATCCTCCACTATTCAGATATCATCAAATTGATAAGACACAAATGGGGCATATTCACAGAAAACGAACAAGAAGATCATCGATCGATACTTGTACACAAGAAGCCCACAAGGTGAAAGAATCGAAGTAAGCACAATGCAATTCAATCGTCTGTTTGTACTGGCCTTTCGAAACCCGATAAAATATTGATTTTTATTCCGGTTTGTCAAGCTTTGAATAGAGATGAAGCGTAGAACGTGGGTATCATGGTCTAGAGAACTGTTCTACTGTAGTACATCGTTAAAGAATAAAACGAAATAATTGGTCTCGCCTACTACCACTTCGGTAATAACTAGTGGATACAATAATATTGCAGCTCAAGCATGGGTTGTACCAGTGGTAACCGCACCAAGCTGAAATCCCGGCAAAGCATTCATGGTTCCGAGTGAAGTTGACTCCTTTCACTAACCTGTGATTGCAATTTTCGCCGACCACTGACTTGCTCCGGCCAGAATGCTTTTCTCCACAAACTCCAACGCACTTGTATGCTGTTTGGAGTTTACATCCGTTTGAAAGACACTGGCAACAAATTGGAACAAGTCCGGTCGTTCGGCCAGCCGACGTTGAATCAGGGCTCGAATGGCGCCCATGGCGGCCTGGGCTTTGTCAACTGCACCATGACGCATGGATTTCTCAGCTGCTCCTGTGAGGATAGAATGATTGAGGAAACACAACTGCTTAAAATGCAAGAAATGATCGGGCCAAATATACTAAATAAACGAAATCTGATGTAATTTGACAACTTTATTGAGTGTGAAATTCATGCCCCAATCCTTCTCCCCTAAGGGATCACAATCCAATGTAAATTATCACCAGCCAGAAGACCAATGCATAGACATGTTCAACTGTTAAAGCTGTTGTTAAGCTAAAACTACTAAGTTCACTCTGTGAAAGTAATAAAATCGAACAAAGTCGAAACGTGAAGAAATCTCTTTTCGACATATCGCTTCAAACATTCACATAGTTCGATAGTTCGATTAGTCAGTAGAATAAAACAAGGCCTAAGTTGATGTTGAATGAATGTCTGTGTGCGGAATCGGTAGCAATTAGGATCATGAAGCCGGAGTTGTGCAAGCAACTTAATCTGGTTTAAGCGCTACCGTTACCATGGCCATAAGAACAATTGCTCATATCTCTATGTGACAGTTTCTATTCTCTCCCTCTCCCCACTCCTTATTTACTTTTCTGCATGCTTCCACACCTGTTTTTTTTATTCTTGACTAACACCTTTCACATCGTGTCCAGCGGACACATTTTTCACCTGGCTATTCCCAATCCAATTATCTTGACCCCAGAGCCTGTTGTAACCCAAAAATTTTGTTCAAAGATATTCATTCAACATCAACCTAGGCCTCGTATTATTCTACTGACTAATCGAACTATACACATAAGTGTCGGAAGCGATATATCGAAAAGAATTTTCTTTGCGCTTTGACTTTGTTCTTATGTATCAATGGGAATAATTTGCGCTAATGAAATCGAGTTTATCCGATGAGTCATAGAACGTGGAGTGCGATCCTCAAGAACTCACTACATTAAGTGCTAACCTTCTTTCCGCTGCAAACACACGTTAAAGAACATTCTTCGGTTATGAACCGAACCAAAAAATGGATGATATGTTTGTCCAACTGGAGACCTTCCTGAGATTTTACAAAGCCCTCCGTCCCTCCCGAAAAACGGATGAGCACACAGCGTCGGCAAATCACTGCATTGTGCAAGAAAACAAGCAACTAGAAAGAGATGAACATTGACCCTGCCTTCCCGCTTACACACACCTCGTTGGGGTCGCGAATGGACAACATGTGTGTTTGTCCCGGTTACGACGCGCTGCTCTCATTCAAAACTCCATAAACTTGATTCTAGCCCACAAATGATTGCGAAAAGGTTTCGCCTCACTGCTTAACCGAGGTTTGTAGTCTGTCACGCACAAGCGGAAAGCTCCCTCTCTCACACTGCAGGCCGAATGAGTCCGCATACGGATAGGCATCGAAACTTACCTCTATGTGGGATCAATACATCCCGGGACAAACGGGACATAGGACATCAGTACTGAGGGAGAAAACTCAATTTTATTGGAGGGTTACTGCAAAGATGTGAAAACAATACGCATACATAGTTCATCACCGTTTCAGACATCCGATGTATTGGGGGATCTAACATCGATTTTGCTAATCTATTTTAAGTTCGAGTAACTAACTTCTCGTTATGAATAAAAGGAATCTAATGATATACAGTTCTGAAAGACTATTTCCTCGAAAGTTTTAATTATCTGTGGGAAATTAGTTTAAAATTTGTGAAAAATCAAACAGAGTCGTCTCATAATCCCGTAATTTCAGTGTTCTGAATAGGTGATCTGTTATTTATCCACTCGGTCACCATCAGAACCGAAGGTTTGAAAACGTCACACGTATAATAAAGATATAATGAAATTTAGCTAATCAGCTTATGAAAAATATGGTTTGCCTTATTTCGATCTCATCTCGATTAGAGTAGACACATGTAGTGTTTGATAATTCATCCTCCACAAGTTCGATGTTACAGAAACTGCTGACGGAACGAAGCAGTCTCGCTTGAGCTGTATGCGAAGCTTGAATGATTAATTTGAACTGTTATTTCACATCCCACCAATTGCGACCCCCCATCACCCACCCTAGGTCCATCGGTTGATGTAGTTCATTCTCCGGACCAGTTCTGTCATTCGGACTTCACGCACGCAAACCAGCTTCAGAATGGAGACCGAAACGATTCACGAGGTGATGCCTATGATAGCATTTGAGACGAGCAAAAAGTTAATTTTTCCTCCGATCAGTTCAGTCGATGAGGAATGGATGCAACACACAAACACACATACACAGACCTGTATGCGTTTGCACTCATTACCAACCTTTCACGCCTAGCTCAGTTCCCGGGAAAAAGGAAATGTTGTTGTTGGTGGTAGTGAAAAATGTGTATCACCCAAAGGAAATGTGCTCCGTATTGCCTGTCTTCGATTAGACCACGTCGATAAGCCGTTTTCTACTCGTTCACACAATCAGTCAGACAGAGATAACCCGGATGGCAGAATAGACCACTCTCAATCAACTTTCATCTGTGGGTTATGCATAAAGACTGCAATGATGCAGTGATGCGATGTGCTACCACCTTTGTACAAAACAGTTCCAGAACTGTGGAGATCCTTGTAACAATGTGTTTCGTTCTTCCCACTGCTTTTTTGTTTTTCGTCGAGCAACTTCAGGAGGAGGGCAATTTAATAACAAACCGTTATTTGATAACAATGGATCCTACTAATGTGCTGCTGTGAACGAGCGAAGGAAACAAAACATTGACCGTAACACATTAGTTTTATTCACTGCAAATCGATTATTTCTCTGGAAAACTTGATTACCAAAAGAATGAGAATAAGAGGAAAGGACAGACGAGTGAATGGATGGACCGATGTTTTACCAAACCATCAAAGCCCCCCCCCCGTCCTCTTGCTACACACACACACACTCACTTTGCAGACAATCCGCATTGAGTAGTCGTTTGCATTTGTCGTGGCATTTGACCCCACATTCGGTACACCGGAGCCCTTGGCGAGCCACACCCCACAACAGTCCCTCGCACTCGTAGCAATACGTGGGACTGGTTGCGGTGAATAGTTGAAAGTTGTGCGGGGTATTGCTTGAAATGGGATATGCCAGTGCTTGGATGGTTTTGCGATACACGTGCAACTTCTCGACATCCGGAGTGGATCACAAAGCAGAAATGTAGAACAAATAAATGATTACCTGTTGAAACTGAGCCATTTGAAAATTTGCTAGCATTTACCAAACATTAGACAATGGTGTGACTATTATGAGAATAGTGCCGTGACATACGTAATAAATAATACAGCCAGTAATGGGTGACAGGAAAATAGAATTTCGTTATTTCGGCACTTGTGTGTAGGGGGGAGTGGATTGCTGTTGCTATTATTGGGCTATCCATCAGACTTCATCTTTACACGCAATCCTCAGTTCATCCAGTCAACCGTCATGCAAGATAAGATCTGAACAAACATGAATCGATAACTTCGGTCAACTCCGATGTGAGGTGGTTCGCGCAGTGGAAGTATGTACATCTTTCATGAGAGTGCGAGAGAAACGTGATCCGAATCCTTGATGAACCGGTGAATATACGACATCGGTGAGTTCCAATGACAGTGAAGTTCACGTTTACGACCTACTCAATTGCACACTTGTTTGGATGAATGACGGAGTTTGTGTGAGTCTGGAAGAAGTCTGAAAAATCTCGGTGTGTAATAAATAACAAAATAAAAACTGGCCTCATTGCTTGCCCTGATTCGTTTCTCCGTGCAGAACACCGCACAATAGAATTCACGATTAAACACAGCAGCAGCCGCAACAGCACCGGAAGTTGTTTGCTTTATCACGAAACACTCAAAAATCTGACGCCCATCATTCTGTTTCGTCAAAAGTGCAGTACCCAAAACAGCAGTTGGAAATAAGTATCATATTCTGCATTTTACTGCCCCGTTTTCCGTTCGCCAGGTGTTTTTGAGTTGCATTGACAGGCAAATGATTTTATCTGATAAGCTATCATATTAATTGGGAAAACGGTTCGTCAGCAAACAATTATTTTCACCGATTTCTCACCATGTTATGGAAAATGATCGAGTCCAAAATGCTTTCGCAATGACAGCAATTGGGTAGGTTTAAGATTCTTTACTGGAGGCAGAGAAGTCGACGCAGGTGTGTGTGTGCGTATGATTGGCTAGTCTATTACTTGATGCAAACTTTGTCAATCGTGGTACCCGCATTGTCAAAAATATCACCTTGGAAGCAAATGCGTCCAAGACCAAAGCCAAATGGACAGCACAGTGGTGTAGTCGCTATCACCATCATGCTTTGGATCCTTGGGCTGTGGTTAGAGCCCCTGCCACCGCCATCCAACTTTGGTGGTAGGCAGCTTTGCTTTCGTCCGGTTCAATACCACGCCTAACCTAGCAGGGCCTTGTGTCCAGGGGCTTAGATTACCAGTGTCAATCACTGAACAGCGGGTCCTTGTGAGTTTAGGGCTTTCCCCGTCTGCTGTTCATCACACTAAGCTGTGTAATAAAAAAACGAAGACTGTCGATGGCGGACCAATAGAATTCGTCAAGGCTTTGAATTTCCTTATCTCGGCCATCTGACCAATCCGCCAAAAGCGAAATTCAGCTATGCTTCGATGTCTCTGGGACGAATTTCCTGTAACTCAGGTAACTACCGTGAATAAGTAACAAAATCAGCCCCCGCATCCAAGTGCAAATCGATCGAGCTGCCTTACGTCCTATCCTAAACTATGTCTGTGAGGTGTAACAAGTAAGAACCCAAGATCTGGAAGGACTTGAGGTTCCCGATCACTAGTGCCTGGAGAAAAGTGGCAAGACCATTTATCTCACGAGGCAGTTTGCCGGAGTTTCTGGTCCATCTCAAGGCTTTCTAACCAGATGCAGTACCGTCAGTTCTAATGATTTGGTCTCATTCTCCGGTTTGACGCCACGGAGGGCCAAAAAAGAACTCTCTTCCGATAACCGCGATCGGGATGGTCCCCTTGTCTCAATGCTAAACTAACCACCTGGATCATCACAGGCAAAGAAGAGATGGAGTACCAGGGTCTGAAGGCTTTGTGTGGCCGCCGAAGCTGGAATCAGAAGTGAATTATACTCTGCACCGACCTTGCCGCTGCTGGACATGAGTAGTCATCGTCAGAGACACCGGCGAAACCAACTTATCCCCACACCGGAGTTCGTTGCAAAAAATTATAAACGCCCAATTAGTCCGTGTGACCTCGTCACCTACGCCACCGCAAGCCATTGATTGCTGGTCTGTCCGACATAGGCATCCCGTCTTCTTTTTCTACAAGCTTTTGGCCAGTTAGCTTACGTGACGTGTCATCATAACGCACTTCCAACAACGAATTTTGCACGCATGGTCGTTTTCGGTACCGACAGGTGCTTGGTCTAAACATTGTTTATAGTGTACTGTTCGGGAAACGCCACGGACCGTTTACACACACACAGACAGAGACACGTGTTTATTCTAACAGTAGACCTCACTACACGGAACTGGCATACAACCGTGTTGGCCATTCTGGAACGGTAGATGCCTGTCTCGCTCGCTTCTCCTCCCAGGTCGAGAAATAATAGTCCA
>UZAN01049652.1:6811-17175 GCA_900618425.1 Echinostoma caproni
GACGGAAACGAGTTGGTTGATGAACATGTTAACGGGGGACGGGGGGGGGGGGGGGGCTAAGATCAACCGGACAAGGTCTGGGCAAATGTATTTAGCGACAAAGCGTGTAAAAGAAGTGCACGGCATGTGAACGATGAAGAAAGAGGTCAAATAATTGGTGCATCGTTAAATGAGTGAAACAGGCACAGGGTGAGGTGGGATACAACGGGACGTGGAAGTACTGAGAACGAATACATTGAAGATTACGAATGTAAAGGAAAACAATGTGAATTCCGGCTGGGAAATCATGGGGATGTGTCACTTCACGTTTTGCATGAGGGAAGACGATCGGAATTACATGGGGATTGTCCATTGGCAGAGGATCAGATGCACCAGATGTGTGGCAGTTAGCCTTCAGCACACTTTTTCTTGGGAAGCACAGCCGAGTACTCGTGGGCGCATGGTGCAATAACAAGTAAGCGTGATTTCTGAACTCCCGAATTCGCAAAAGATCAGAAAACCGTGAAATAAGACGATAAGCCTTGGATTTGGAGGAATCACTTCCGTCACGTGTTGTCCATTGTAGGCGATGTGTAACCAAAAAGGACAGATTAACGAACAAGACAAGTTGAGGTACACATTTCTTGGTGCGAAATATCACCCATAACAAACTTTTAGGATGTATCAAGTATAAAGTATTCACATTCGTTTCCTTAACATCGGATTGGTTCTCGAAAGGCGGTCCGATAAATGCGGTAGATTGGCGAATAGCCAAAATCTTTCAATCATCTTTTCGGCGCAAAAACCGAATGGATAAAAAAAATTAACGAACAAACGAACTTCACAAGGAAGCGGAAATCAGATATTCACTGAACTGCCGAGTGCATATGAATGTGACGTGAATGTGTGGCTGAATGAGTGAATGAGTGCTTTTCGTTGATTGTGCTCACACATACACATTCGGTAGAGATGAACCACCCGAAGCTACTGACAACACGAAGTTGGGTAAATTCGATCCCGAGGATTACAGTTTTGATGACGATCCGGCATTAAGCGAGGAGGAAGGAATGTCCACTAGGCTGATCACTCCGCTCGTCCGGTTGGGTCGACCTTGGAACTTTTGCAAAGGAATTTGCCTATAACTATTTCCAGACCACATGATTACACAAAAAATTAATCCACCACCAGTGAACTATCTGAGCGAGTGCCGAAAGTTCTAGAAAAATCTTACGTAGATGATCCCCTTGTATGGATATCTTATTTAGTACACTACGATGTCCATAGTTACGGTTAAATGAAGAAAATAATTTAGTGCATGGAACTATTTTCAAACCTTAAATGTATAATTTCACCTAGTCAGGGAATCGATGGTTCAATGGGCTTGGTTGACACGTTTCTGAATCAACGAGGCTAATCTTTTGCACCGTTCCGTTCCTTGCACGGTCTCGTATTCTGTTCAAATTTATATATTTATGCTTTATTCTTCCTATCTGCTAGTTTTGGATTCGCCAACTAAAGAGTATTCCAAGCACCGTTGGTGCATTAACCATTATCAATATGAACTCCGGTGGCATCACGGTATCCTTTGCATTTAGCATGCGAACAGTATTCTCTGTACTACCCCATGCACCGTCCGGCTATTCCAAGTTGATCGACGCATTCACCGGAACAGAGTTTGCTGTGGTCTCGAACCATCAAAAAGTGACCGTTCCGGTCAATCCGAATGGTATCGTTCTCTATCTCATCCAACCCGTGTTAAACGGTACTCGTGAGAACTGCCATTGAACCGGTCGCCAATGGACAGAGGACACGACTCATCCTCCTACAGTCATATTCAATGTCCCGAATTTTGTTCACAGGCCTCATTCACGATTTAGCGAAATGATAGACGCACGATTTTTGTCCCCTTCGTCGTTGAAGATTTGACGTCCCTCTTCCTGCAACTTTTATCCGCCCATCCCGTATACAGGCATCCAGTCATCCTTATCAGGTTTCTGTTCCCAGATATCGTATCTCTCTCTCTGCTCCAATCTTATTTTTCTCCCCCGAACATCCTCCCACTTGCTGTTTTTCACCAACTTACAATCGTACACCTTTTAAACGCAGAATCAATAACCTGGATTTTACGTGAATGTTCCCCTACTCTCTCTTTACAAGTATACTATTTGGCCATGGGGATTTCCCTTTTTACTGTAATTCACATTGTGTGATAAAAAATGTCATTTGTCGATGTTTCTTACGCAACGATACTTATTCTGAAAACGAGTAACCCTTTTTAACAAACAGATCGACTGTGTTCTGTTTCGTTCAGTTCTGGGGGCTGAGCCAGGAATGGGGGAGGTACACTCAAGGCTTAACTGGTTTTGGTTGCTAAGCCATTGATGACAGCCAACCCATTCACCCAACTTCACCTCAAGAACTCCAACCTCTGTCACTGAACAAATATTGTTATCCACATAGACCCATGATTGTCGTACATCGCTCGGATTGCACCGTGAGCCCAAAACTCGTCCCTGGTCGTAGTTACTGTGGTCAGCTTTGATTATTGAGCTGTCGTCAGTGTTAGAGCAACTACGACCAAAAAAAACTTGTTTTTGGTTTTTTCATCGTCGCGGCTAATCCAAACGTTTTCCTTCACGGATCTAATAACGACCAAATGTACTTTAGCTGTAGTGGACATGAAACAGTGCGTCACCCCTCATGCTTATCGAGTGGCGCCCGACTTGGTTGTCACACGCAAATGGCATGGCTTCACCGACCCACCGATTCGAAGTCCGTCACAGAGCTCGATAGGATGCACGACCGAGGTGTGCCTCATTTCAACACAGAAAGAGCGTGGGAAGACAGGCGATCAATCCGGGATAGAAAAAATGTGATCAATTGATCAATGAGGTGCGCTGAAAGGAAGCGGATCCCACCCCAGCGATTCTTTCTCAATTCCAAGTTATGATTTAGCTATTCCAAATGACAGTTTCGCAAATGAAAATTATAGTTTCTCAAATCTAACTTAAAATCGTCAAATTGGTGGACGAAAACGTGCGGAGGGTAGCAAACAGATTCAACAGCCACAGAGCTCATAACGAGAACACAAACCGGCAAACACGCTCGTTTTCATTGTGTCATAATCATGCCACTACAACACAATAAACATGACTAATAACAGAGAAGGATTTACAACGAAAGAAAAGGGAAATTTATAAAAGAATTCAACAGTTTGTGTCATAATTGGTCCCCAATTATTATTTGCACCTATGTTTCCTGACTAGTCACTTGACGGCAATCCGGCCATGGGGTCTTGAGTGCTTGCGCAAATTGTTTCTGAGCCCACAGAGGAGGATTGTGAAGACGAATGGAAACTGACTCCGCTATGGCTAGAATGCGAAGCCGCACGTGTCTGAAACGTCCCGTTTTAACTCTATTTAGGGGTCGGAACACTTCGGTCACGTTTACAATGTGATTAGTGTTGACATGGTGTGACGCGACCGCACTTGTGACTGTCCTAATTACTCCACTTTGCAACCACGCAGGGTGATGCTCACGGATGCGCTTGGACAGACACCTGGTCGTGCGGTCAACATACTTTGCTCCACAGGAGCAAGTGAAAGAATACATACAGAAAGAGGCAGCAGAATCGGGCACTCCATTCTTCAACCGTAAATACACCAACGGGCGAGATATGAATCGAGTTTGAAGATTTGCCGCGTAGAACGTTTTGTTCATGGCATTTGATAACCTTCTGTGCACAAGCTCTGCGAAGGTGTCGCCTTTAAATGGTAAAGAAATGTGCACAGACTTCTTCTCAGCAATTATCCTCTTGGGAAACACCTCTTGTCGTTGCATGACAGATTCCACCAAGCGCTCCGAGTATCCATTCTGGATAAAGATGTTCCGCACATTTTGGAGTTCTTCAACCAGTATGTTCTTCGTACAAATTCTTCCGGCTCTATTGATCAAACATTATGAGATTTTTCTTCATACCGTCATCATGAAGAGTTAGGCAAGCATCCAAATATGCTAGTTGATTGTTTGCTTCATTTTCGTGAATTTCAAATTGCGATGCACAGCATTGAAGTGATCTAGTATATGTTGGTAGGCCGTTGTCAGATCAACCACGCACAAAATATCGTCTACGTAACGCTTGTACACTATGCATTGTTCGATATGCTTTAAGCGGACCGTCTTCTAGTTTAGACATGAAAACATCGGCAAAAAGGCCCTTTCGGGGACCCCATTGCTACACCGTACTTCTGGCGATAGATTTCCTCATTGAAAGTGAAATCCACTTTGTGAGTGCAGAAGAATAACTGTTGTTTTAGGTCATCTACCGGTAGACCTACGCCAATCCCGTTACTTTCAATATCGGTACACAAATAAGCACTTAAGCTCCAGTGGCGGGATTGCCGTCAAGTGACTAGTCAGGAAACATAGGTGCAAATAATAATTGGGGACCAATTATGACACAAACTGTTGAATTCTTTTATAAATTTCCCTTTTCTTTCGTTGTAAATCCTTCTCTGTTATTAGTCATGTTTATTGTGTTGTAGTGGCATGATTATGACACAATGAAAACGAGCTTGTTTGCCAATTTGTGTTCTCAGCACCAAATATCTTACTGAAAGAAGGTTTCAATTCTGATACAGCTAATCCACTCCTACGATAGATTGTTTGACAGTGATACTAACCCGTTGATGAACAAATTGACTTTAGCCGTGCTACTATTTTCAGAGTTATAGGCTAAAATATTTTCCAAGTTCAAGTCAGATATCATCCATTGGCTTTTTTGAAAGCTTTTATCAAGTTTGCCCGGATTCCCGTTCGAGTTAGCGGAGCCAGAATGAGACAAAGTAGTTCTCGATTCGTCACTATTACCATCTACTTTTCTGTCATTCGGGTTGCCAAACGCTGCAACCTTTTCTTAAAATACCGTGCCCATTCGTGTACGCAGTAATTCTATTGAGATTTAACTATCAACTGCTAAAGCATGAGGAACACATCTGGATGGTTACAGGTCAACGTGTATTGCAACCTCAAGAGTTCATCGCTGGTCTAGTATATCACCCTCTAACATGGAACAGAGGATCTGAAATACTTCATCATAATGGAACTCAAGTACTTTCTTTCGTTCATCATTTTATTCCAGATTCCCGAAGTGTTGTCTGATTCAACTATTGTACTCAATAATTTGCATTTTTACATTTAGTGACAGGTTCTATCAACTGGACCAAACAATGATCGCCTTCGTGTCACGGTATCCACGTGGCCACACTATTTGAACGTCGCTCGGACAAAAGATGATAACCTATGGTACCACATGTTGTGCTGTTTAACGCATTTGTTCGATAACATTTGTATTCATTGCCCCCTTGAACGCGCAACATCAATACTCGATACACACACACACAGACACAGACATACACGCACGTGACATGGACGTTCCTCACATGCAACCTTGATTACATTGACCAATCAGACTGCACCACGTGTATGCTTGGTATTGATTGGATGACTGCAGATTACTTGTACGGCCAGTACCGGCTGAGGACATGCTTCTGCTAATTTTCATGAATCACGTTGCTACCGTTCTCTGCTAATTAAAAAGGATTTACTTACGTGTATATTACGAGTTCTACTGAATACAACACCACACTCGGTACGTCACTGTGTGGTGAGTTATTTTGACCAACCCTTTGTCGGAATGCACGGCTATCTAGGATTTCAATCATGCAATCATCCTTGGTTTTATTAGTACCGCGATAAACACAAGCTCTTTTAGAAACATACTACGTGATATTGGCAGGCAAAGTATAAACTTCTGGTGTTTTACTGGGAGAGTCCTATTCACTACATAGAAATCGTCTCAAATGCAGCAAAACCAATGTGCCCAGGTTTTACTACTCCAAGTATTGAAGGTTTGTGACTTCTTCCTCAGTTCAAACATCTTTGATTTCTAGAAAATGAATGTTTGGGTTATTGGATTCGGTTTTTCACAGACATCGGGTTTCGTTGATGAACCCAACTGTGGGTTTTATTTCTGCGGAGATCACAGTTTAAATCCCGGCAGGAACAAAAGCCCGCATTTCTGACAAATCCCCAAAAGACATGAAACATCCGTCCGGGACTCTTTGTCGGTCATCACAGGGATTTCTAGCATCTTCCATAGCCTTCACTGACCACCGTAAGATTTGTCACCCAAAAAAATAAAAACGGATCTGTTGATTTTGCGAAAAATGTATGGGGAATACGAATCCGCTGACCTTCATTTGGTCGAGGAATTACTTATGTGACTCCATTTTGCGTTCTCTTCTAACGGATGATCAACAATATAGCACTTCTTGAATGTTAAAATTTAGGTATTAATTCACCCAGTGGCATTCTGCAACCTTCCTTCACGGAGTCGATTGGGGCAGATGCAACGGTGCAACACGTAGAATAGTATAACCTTATTTTATCAGCTTTAAATAGGTCCCGGCAAAATTGAGCCAGTGCTACCGAATTGCCTTCTGTTCTAGATGAATGGATCAGAACATTAGACGAAACAAATCCGGTAGATGTGGATTATCTGAAAGCATTGCATCCAGTGAACCGACAAATTCTGCTGCATAAACATTTAGGATAATGACCTACAACACTTCGCGTTTGAGGTCTCGTGCATACCTTGTTTGATCAGGCTAGGAGGCTGTGTACTCCGGATAATGTGGAAATTGAGCTAATTCGGCTCATGGAAGCTCTAAAGCTCAGTGGTTACCCAGCAAGGTTCATACAAAAGCACGGTGTCAAAGTCGAATCCAATACCTCGGGGTTGGCAGCACCAAAATGCAAAGTTCTAATTCAACTGCCGTTCAAAGGTGATGATGTAGGCCAACTCGTACGAAGACGGCTGGTGACCTCGGTAGCCCGCACGTATTTTGCTTTAAATCCGGTTGTTCGCTTTGCCACAACCCAGATTCAAAAGCTCTTGGTGAAATCACCGCTTCCTCTGTCCGTCAAATTGCACGTAATCTATACATTTCAATGTATATGCGGAGTCATCTACGTGGGCAGAGCAGGGAGGCAGCTGTGCACCCGAGTGGCCGAACACATACCGTCATGGGTCGAACGCGAACGGATTTGATTGAGGACTACACACACAGTCAGTCCGCGCAGAACACCTGCGTCCTCGATTGCTCGCTATCTGCTGCCGATTGACCACCTAGCTGAGCGCGGAAATTCTTTTCGAGTTGTTTACATATCCGCGATTAGACAGCTGCTAAGATTTGCAGAGGCTGTGGCAGTCAAGCGCCAAGTTATGTCACCAAAAAGAGGTCAACATCAATCTGGCATTGCCTTGATAACCACGTAAGCCGAAGTGAATTCATATCGTGTTAAATTATCAACACTATTCTGCAGTAAGCAGCAGTTGAGATGCTGTGAAATGATTCCGGAATCGGATCGTGCTCGCTTGAGGCGTTGTTTTCGTCGTTGACGTTTATTTCGGGAAACAATTGCCTTAAATTGTGAATAGCCTCAACTCCCTAAAATACCTAGGCTATATAAACCAACCAGTGTTCGACGCAATGAAGCTGTATATTTCAACCATTTCACACCTTCACGGATTATTCAAGGTTCACAACACTGGCATACCATTAAGACCAATTCTATCTATGGTGAATTCGAAGACCTTCAAACACCTATTCTCGTTTGTTCCTGCACGAGGGGGTATCATCTTGGACTAGAAAGAATTCATTGTAGAATAAATCTACGAGCGAGGTTCTTCACAAGCAGGGTTATACCACTGTGAAATAAATTACCTGAAGCGGTGGTTAACTGCATCTTTCAAGAGAAAGCTAGACGAATGCTGGGCAGTAGTATTTCCCGAAGTTGAATGTTGTAAGTTATTCGTTAGGCTTTACTTTCGGAAACATTGTAAGAGAGCTGATACTGCACATTAACATTATGTCTTTCAGAAAACACTATTGACTCCAAGTGTTGGAAGAAAACGAAACCATCGACAACACAAGGAACTGGACGTGCGATTGTCAAGAGCCACAATTCGTCCTGTGAGAACTGAACTGAACCAGACTGCCATGTGGCTCGTGGGAATTCTGGAACCAGTGGGCAAAAGCTTGTTTAATACAGCTTGAGGGACACATTTGAGTTTGTGAACGTTATCAGGCAACGGAGCGTAAAGAATGATCAAATGTTCTCCTTGGACGCAACATCTTTGTTCACGAATGTACCAATCTTGGAAACGATCGATTTTCTCCGTTGCTACATTGACACGGAACAAATACAAATAGGAGGACCAACGAAGAATCTGAAGGAGTTACTACTGTAATGCACATTCAATGTTCGGTTTCTATTTAATGGATAATTTTACTATCAACCAGACGGAGTGGCCATGGGTTCCCCATTATGCCCACTGTTAGCAGATATTTATGGCCCAATTAGAAAAAAGGCTGAAACTGTATTTCCGCCACGTGGACGACATATTCTGTCTTCCACAGAAAAGTTGAAACATGAAAAGAGTGCTCCAAATATTCAGTGATCCTCATGAATTGATTCGGTTCACGTTGGAGAGAGAAGAAAAAGATGAAATGTTCTTCTCAGACGTGGCACTCATTCGAAAAGATGATGGTTCATTAGTGCGTCGGATACATAGAAAACTAACTTGGACGGAACAATACACAAACGTTGAAAGCTCCGTTCCACTCAGACAGGAAAGAAATCTGATTCAGAGCCTCGCATCACGAGTGCTCAAGATCTTTTCTGACAATGTGTTAAATGAAGAACCAACAAAAATTAAGGACGTTCTCAGACGATTCATCGAGAAAAACGTTCAGGGAAAGTATTGATTGGAAGCATAGTTTCCCCGTAACGAATTTGAATTAAGAAGCCAAAAACACAGGTTTGCACAATGTATCCTGGATCATTTCACTTTGGCGCTACCTTGGTCACAAATGTGTTTGGTGAGTAATTTTTACCGCAATCTTTCTCCGCCTATGATTCTGTTATTTACTGACCATATATTAATGATCACATAGACTAAAGTATTGATTGATTTGACTGACTATCCTTCAGGGAGAGGCCACCATCCGAACAGTTTCACGAAGTTCAAAAGAAGAAATTATTCATCCGTCTACCTTTTCTAAGAGATGCGATATCTGACCTCTTGAACGAATGTCTGACGCGTGCAGTGAAGTGGATCAACTATGCAGCGCAAGTATGGTGTGTTCACAGGGTCGCCCATCATCCGAACCAGCCACAAAGATAAGCTACCTACGTAGGCCACTTCTGAAGTTATTTCTTCCTTGCGCTGCATTTGTCATGCCAAGCACGTTGGCCGCACGGCAAGGCCCCTATGATATAGGGGCCTTGTGATATAATGTGATATAATATATATGATATAATGAGGCACAGGGAGCATATGATGCGCCTTTCTTGGTCGTCTAGTGAATGCAAGCCATCAAATTAGACCAGAATCCGCCTTCATTGGAGTCTATCTTGTCCCCCTCAACCCCCCCTTAAGGCACTATGCTTACACACACTAACCATCGATGAGGCAATGAGCAATGAGCATTTGCCTTTCCGCACCAGAACTGTGTACAAAAGCGACTGGTTTAAACTCTCCATTTACTCTAGCCCCAAAGTAACCATCAACATTATCACCACCAGCACTCCAATCAGAATCGATCTCACCTAAACACGAACACCGGGCTCACCCCAGCCTTCCCCTCTCCCCATCCCGAATGACCTTTCGACCAAGCGGGAAAATGTGTCCGCACTAACAACAAAACCTTACATGACTTGTACAGGCAGGTTTAGGCATTATTCGAAAGCAATTGTTCGCCTTCAAACCTGTTGAAAACCGTGTTAAGCTGAAAATATGGAATTCAGGTTGTTGTATCCCGTATGAGTCAATAAATAGGCAAGTGGTGGATTAAGTAGTAAGCATATGTCCAGTATGTAAACGCAAACGTAGCCGGTCAATCAAATGCACTCTCCAGTTTTCATATGCCGCCACATTTGTACGTAAGATACGTAGACGATACTTTTGTCA
Organism: Echinostoma caproni; assembly: GCA_900618425.1. Lineage (NCBI taxonomy): Eukaryota > Metazoa > Platyhelminthes > Trematoda > Plagiorchiida > Echinostomatidae > Echinostoma > Echinostoma caproni. The sequence continues at coordinate 16,827 of UZAN01049652.1, forward strand.
TCATTAAGTCACAACACACACATGCGTTTCTCGATTGTCTCAACAAACAGTGCAGCTCCATCAATTTCACAATGGAGTCAGAGGATATGAACAGAGTCATCACCTTTCTAGACTGTCANCATAAAAGGGAGTTTAGACTTTCTACATTTTTTGCTGACATCCGATGTCATACTAGAACGAACTTCTTTAACCCTATCAGAAATTATTGCTGGTGTAGAAATTTGTCTAGTGTCAACTTTGTTTACTTTCAAACACGATTTATACAGACAGACCAGTGGTGTTGCCATGGGATCTCCCATCTTTCGCATTGTAGCCAACCTCCTTTTTACATTCAATCGAATCAAATGCA
>UZAN01049653.1:5000-11823 GCA_900618425.1 Echinostoma caproni
ATCAGCTATCACGAAATGGGTAACGTAAGCACTGGACCGCAGTGGCACTAACACACAATATCCCACGTGACTGAGACGCAAGGAAACGGTCACAGGAATGGTAGTTCGTTTATTGGAAGAAATGAGGGCGATTAAATAATATGTACCAAAGAAGATCAGTGATTATCCAGGCTTCCACCAATCGCATTCCAGTACTTCTTGCATCATTCTACTTCTGTCTGGACTGGACTGTCTCGGATTGGCTGTCACGATCTACTTGTGGTATGTAGTCAGAAGCAGTGACACGTACGAGCGTCACTGACGTCATCTTTGAAATTCGATTGATCGCAGGTATCCAAAAACTGTAACGCGCCTCTCCAGGGTAGGCGTCATCTCACTCCGGTGAGCTTTTCCGAATGAGATATATTGTTGAATGTATGCTACTTTACCGTTATTCATAACAAATAACGATCCTCGTCCCGGTACCGTCTTGTAGATTTATAACCTTAGTCATGTAGTGTCAGCGGGTTTCTGATTGAGGTAAACACCAGTTGTATCCAGTCAATCTTTTCCATCATTGAATGCATACAAATAGGATCCGTGCAATTTTCTCTTTCCTCCAACTGACCTCATCTTTTATCTCGGGGATTCTTTGCTCGATCTATGCTTTTGGTGAAATGGATTTACATGTATGTAAGTGTTCTCTGTTGAGATCCGCGTAGACCACCGATCCGGATTTGAAACCTGCCATTTTAGAGCAGAAAACCAAGTTCATTGTCACATCTCATTGATAAAATAAGATAGCAGGTGAAGGTGATTGCTCCCCGAGGAGACACCATGGATCCTCAGGGCGGGGGGGGGGGTCACGTGACTGGGCGTTCAATATGGTCGGACTATCGCACGTGACCCATGGAACTGTAGAGTTTGCCATCGGTCCTGTTAAAATAGAACCAAATGATTGACATGCGCTACGGTGACATTGATGCAATAGAACTTGCATTGTTTAAACAGAATTTACTCCTACTGTTATAATTTCGCAAGAAGTTGTCTGGTTGAGAATAGTTGTTTATGGCAGCTGGCAGTCAGGATATCGATAATTTGACATATATATAACAAGATATCTCCTTTGAAACATATCTTCACAATTCCTGGCAGCACAGAGGAGTAATGATTGGAATAGTTCGTAGTTATTATTTTGAGCACAACAATTCGCTCTCAGTGGTCTTGTTCATTTTTGATCGTTGAAAGAAACTGCCAAACACATTATTTTGCGTAATACTCACAAAGGTGAGTAGTATCACACAACACTATGATTTAAAGCAGAGTAACATATTGCTCATAAACCAGAATGCTATCTGGAAACAGTTGATCAAAAATGTGAGTTCAGTGACAATAGAATGAGAGAGAACAAAACAGATCTTCCAAAGAAGAAAAATCAACAGAAATACGGAGTCCCAGACCGATAAGTTGAAACAATCATTTGATGGAAGTGAAAAATCGATAGAGATCATTCATATCCGGTCTATTGAGTGCAAATAAGAAGTCGACTTTAATTGTACCTAATAAATTACTTTTTATCGTAATACAATTGAATATATATATATATATAAGAAAATGGTATAGATTCTTTTATTCCCATATCTAATTCAGGATAAATATGTAGTAATTAAATACGTGCGGATTACAGTTATAACTGAAGCACAGAATTGCACAAAAAATGGTAGGCTGGAATCTTGCTTCACTGAGACGCAGGAAATAGGCCACCGAAGTAGCGGTTAGTGTATTGAGTAAACTCAGTGGGAATAAATAATATGTACAAAGAAACGTCATTGGTTAAACAAGTCTTTACCATTAGCCTGCTTGCATTCTTGATGTCACACAGCTTCCGTTTGGATCGCATGGCTTCTGATTGGTTGGACCACGTAGTCTGTGGTTCGTTGGTCAGAATGTGTAAAGCGTCGTACCGTGGCTGGCGTTATCTCGTTGGCTAGAATCACCACAATAGATTTCCGCCTCTTGTGTCGCACTGTTCCCTACAGTGATGTTAGATGTCCGATGTTCTCTGGTCCTTATGTACTTACACAAGAGGCAAGCTTCCTAGACAAAATACCAAACTAGGTTTCTCGTAAAACGGAAACGATACATTTGAATGATTTTTTTTATATACTTGCAGAGAACAATAGACACGTGTTTATTTATGGTCATACCTCCTCTCCGTTTGGCGCATCCGGGGTGTCATCAATTGACACCATCTGACGCTGGTCATGGTTTCAACTCCTAAACCGAATTTTCGTGGTTCGAGTCATCCGGGGAGAGGAGGGGACCGAGGAATGGTAGGTGATAAACAATCAACCATTATTGACGAGTCTTAATTGATCAGAAACGATTGTCCATTGCAATTTGTATACCATAAAACCATCATGCCACTGACGGAAATAGGAAGCATGAAGTTAAATGTGTATGTGAACAATCTGTGCGTGCCGATCTCGAATATTACACGGGTAAAAACTGGCATAAACTCAGCACAAGCATACCAGAAAGGTACATTTAATGTTCACAAAGCATCGATAGAAGTAGTTTTCTTCATGAAAAATTGTTTGCGACTGGAACCAAAAGGGGACAGGTGGGTTTTTATCGTATTGTGGCAGTGTCTTTTTATTGGACTGACAATGCGGAATGAACAGAATAGGAGAAGGCAAAGCGCATGCACAGACACATGCCTGACGTTTTAATGTAGGTGACATGAATGGTAGTTCACTTGACTAGTCTATTCACACGTCGTGACTTGAGATGAAAAACAGACACCCTTCAACAGACCCGGCAACACACATCAGCATGTTTCTCTCCGCCTCACCCCCTCTGGCTTGAATGAGGTAGACGGGGGGAGGGGGTAAATTCCGTTTCTTTCTTCTCATTTTTACNCATTGAACAAATCGAATTGTGCAATTTTCAGGAACGCGGGGAGTGGCCAATCAAATGGGGCTGTCATACAACACACAGAGAATGGGGAAAGTCAGACGGTGGTGGTGGTGGTGGCGATGGGTTTCGAACACACATGCACACCATCCGGGGTGATAATTGGAAAGAGTTATCACCGGGCCACCACCACCAAAACTATCTGGTTGTCACTGTCCTAGCATCTGGATGTTGAAGTTGACAGAGGCTTAGTTTGACACTGGAGCGCACAAATCGAATTTGAGTGGTAAACGTTGTTTGAACCAACCAGATAAAGTATGTATTTTTGTCTACCGAATGATATCTACATTGCGATCTTCCAACAGTCACCAAGGCCACTAATCTGACAGGTGTGTGATTTGCGACCGAATCGGAAGCTTCATCTCTGCCGTAATTTGTTGCCAACACAACTGGAGCCTCGTGACGACTACGGTGTATTCTCGAGCCAGAATTGTGGACATCCTCGGGATTTAGTCCGCGATGAACACGGAGAGTAGAACAATGTTTCGTTCATGTTAGCTGATCCTACGCAGTCATTTAAGAGTCCTTTTAATGACAGATCAATTATCCCTCAACGTGTTAAGTTAGCTATAACTGGCCATTCAGAATGGAGTGTAGTTATTTTAACGTTATCTACTTCCCTCGACCTGTCACATTCGGAAGTCAGATTTGAAATCAATCAAATCTATTACGATTTATCGAATTGTGAATGTCTTAATAGCATTTTATCTTCAGTCCCGTGCTACTGGCATATGAGGCACCGAATCACACAAATAAGTTTACTTTCACAAAACTAGTAGCACAATGAATACAACTGATTGGGTTGATACATCACAGAATATCGATCGACACTGTTTCGGTGGCTTGAGGATATGTCCTCGTACGTTCCACGTGCCGAGAAACTTCATTGTCTAGGCTTGTGGCGATCAGAAGTGTATTTTCAATCGGAATACGAGAACCCGTACTGTAATGATCAGAACTTGTTTAGTTCCATCCCGAAATGCGGACACCAATGAAATACAAGGAGAATTGGTAGCAGCAAGTGCCAATGTTTACTGACAGAAATAAAGCATGTTTTATATAAAGCAGTTGGCCACATCATTGATTGAAGGACCATCGTCCATTAACGTAACCGTTTTCGCAAACGCCTCGCATGTACTAACTCTGATGTAATGTTCGCTCGGTGTATCATTGGTCCTGTTTCCTGAACTTTGATTGGATGACATGAAGCTGTACCTGGTCGTACTTGGAATGTGGTCACGTATGTCTGGATCACCACAATAGCCCATGGGCTATTCCAAATTAATTGAATCAGTCATTCTCTCACAAGATAATGACCGTCGACCCTGTTGCTCAGCGGTATGGATGTTGACTCTCAACTCTAAAGTCCACGATTTGGACCCTGACACAAAAGGTAAGCACTACTGACGAGTCTCAACCGGCGGGAATCTAGGGTTCAGTCAGCCATCTCGAAGATTTCCATCACATTTAAATAGCGCTTTTCCTATCAAAAGTTTAGTTGGTATGACTTCTAACTAAAGCAAATCGGCCATCAATGTGACTGTTTGGTACTGATTTTATCTGCGCTACCTACTCACGACCAGTTATAATGGTCGCTGTAACTTCGATATAATTGTTACTGTTTCGACAATTGATGCAACCATAAGCTCAGTCATGCTGTGTGACTTTGGTGATCATCTTTAATCCATCATGTGTACCGTTTAAACATGATTCAATATTGCATAACTGGACACTGCCGGACACATTTAAAGCATACTATAGATTATTTAATTAATGATTGTAGAAACTAAAACGCATTTCTCCGTCAAACTTATCCGTCTCGCTCAGTTCTCTGTATATCATCGTTCCTATGCACCTATCAGAGGTGGGAATGTGAACTAAAATAGATGGGTGCCATTAGATTATTTCAAGTAACAGGTGGAGACACCACATATTCGGTTCCATATAACAAATATTGATTTGTGAACTCTGAGATATGCACATTTGCATTAGATGATTCACATCCGTATTGGGTAGAGCATAAAGGGAACGAATTACGAGCAAATATCAAACATTGTTAGTTTTTGTTATTACACACATTAGTGTGATGAACAGCAGATGGGGCGTACCCCACAGTCGTGAAGACTTGCCATCCAGTGAAGGTAACCGACAACCTAAGCTCTGTTGAAATTGGAGTGACGGATCACATAAGGCCCCCTTAGGCCAAGCGTGCTACTGAACCGAACAACAGCAAAGCTGCCTACCATCAAAGTTGGGTGGCGGTGGTGGGGCTCGAACCTTGGACCATAAAGTCCAGTTGTTCATCCAGTATTTACATGTATTTGGAAACAATCGGGTTTCCTTCAACAAAGGCATCTACGAAGTCGCTACAAAACCCCTGTGATCTTGCACTCTCGGTGCAACCGTTCAGTCTGTGTTTGCTCCTTCGACTTCCAACTGGTATTCGTAGCTGAAACCGCTCTATCAACTCATTGTGTTCCGTATCACTAATGTCGATGCACCACCCAATCGAGGCGCACCTTTCTAGGATTCTTGCACGGCGGTGGAGGACTCTGACCCTAGCTGTTCCACACTCACCATAGTCAAATCCTCCGTTACTTACATGAAACAAGTAATCAGGTTGTGAGTGTTTCCAACCGAGTTATAATCCCAGAGGCTAGAGCTGAGATTATTCGAGGTCCGTGGCCTGCAACAAGCTCTCAACGGTGAGTTGTGCTAAAACGCGCAAATGGAAAATGAAAAACGGTCTGATCAGCTGCTTGGTGGCTGAGTGGGTAGCATGCTTGCATTCCGCCTGTAAGATCCCGGGTTCAATATCCAGTTGAGTCGATGGATTCGCACAGCACAAATAGACCCAGCCAGGTCAAGAAAGCTGTCCAGACCTTCTTACTGTTTCAATTCATGCTTCATTTGCTATATACACGACGAATTTCCCATCTGAAACTGAATCAAATCCTCCGTTGTTCACATGAAACTCACCCCAGGGTGCGTTCTGAAACGCGAGAGACAAATGTTAATTTTGAAGAAGATGAGACTAAAAATGGACCTCTCGCAGGCATTTCACTTGCCGCAGAAGACCAAACACTGGCAGAAGGAGAGTGCAATACAAATAATGGTTTCTTTGTTTGAACTTATCTACATGGAAATCGTTGGTCTAGGTCTGTTTAATGCTTTCGGTATCCAAACGAAGAAATTTTTCCGGATTGTAACATACCAATAATCTGAACAGAAGCTTGCGGCCCTCTGTCATCCATTCGGAACCGAAATGATGTAGATGCTGAGCGCGTGTTTTTTCCTCGAGGTGAATTAGGAATTACTGGTGTATGTTTTGTGCACATCCTGTGCTATTTTCGGAGTCTTGAGCCTATCACCAAGACATTACAGATTGCAGTCACTTCCGGTTGATCGGGGTCCTCATTTGTTTTCGTTCACCATTGCATGTTATCGCCGATACACTTATCCCGTTTTCAATTTGGCCTTGGTCACAAAACCCACCAATTACCGTCGAGCCAGTCACTCTTGTTCACACCTGTCTGTCATCACGCTCCTAGACCAACAAGTTTCTTTCTACGTCGACCAATCACTGTTCGCTGACTGTAGTGATTGTCACGTTTCACAAATGAACCAATCACAATCGCGTAAAGTGTCCAAACTCCAGGCGATGTTTGTGCTGGCCAAGCAAGCCAGGTAAACGAACTTTGTCTACACAGTCCCTGGTGTCATGTGAGACAAACTGCAAGGAATATGCAGTGTGCAGTGTGTGGTCATTCCACTTGGAACGTTTAAGACATCAATGGTACTATTTTCTACTCAAACTCGACCCAATCCATACCATGTAGGTCACACAGATTCCGGTCAACCATTTCAG
>UZAN01049654.1:4482-14646 GCA_900618425.1 Echinostoma caproni
CTATGAGTCATTTTAATAAATAAATTACAGTTCGGTTTTCTACTGTTACCTTGTTATCTTACAATTGATACATTTGCAAAAGTCGTTGAAATCGCGAAATTGTACATTTTAATGGTATGTGGCTAATAGAAGCAGTGACTTAAGTGGATATTATATCAGATATGTTGCATCTGATGTGCGGCAATGTCATATACAATCCCGTGAATGAGGCTGGAAGAATAAAGAATTGAGAGGAACAAANACAAATGTAATGAAAATCAGGATGTTGCACGAGTTTGGTCAATACCTGTACATTCACCACTACTCGTTTTACCAGTAATGTAACGGTGGTTTCTTTTTGGTTTAAAACGTGTGTAGTTTGGTAAAGCTTGAATACAAATACAAACACCTAATACCTTAAATCTCAACTCAACATTGAAAGTCCGGCTTCCGACCAGATTTGTACTACACGGTGCACATAGTGATAGTCCAACACGGACTGAGTGTTTAGCTTCAACATAAAATCACGATTAGGAGAAATGAAAAAGAAATGTGCGTAAAAGCTTCTTATTGGTAGATGATGCTAACTCCCGATGCTGATGGAATACCATCACAACAAAACTAAAACCTCATGCACTGTTGGTTTTTTCCATCTAAACCTGATTATTTTTTTCAAATCAAAAAATCATCATTTTCGGATCACCGTTTTTCTTGAAAGTTCCGTGCTGCTTCATTTTACGGTCGCTGGTCGCAGGTTTCCTCGTTTTTCGCATTAACGTTCAAGATGTCCATACCTAGGGTCCAAAATAGTACTTATAAACGGATGAGTTGAAATTGCACATTTGATGTTCAGTACACAATCTGCTGGAGACTCTGCATGCCATCGCTTTCGTAGCTAGGATAAGGTTACCAGTGCCATGCTGTGCTGTCAGTGTGATTTGGGGCTAGACAATTATCGTGATCACCAGTAGTGTTCCGATCTAGGTCGCACTTATGTGCTTCCTCATCTTATGATGCACTGTGTTACCTGTCGCGGTTGCGATTGATCTTTACCTGTTCTGTGCGCTTCTTAAAAAGTTAAGTGTGGATCGCATCTAGACAGGGTAGAATTCAGAGGATTTGCGACTTCAGATAACCTCCAATTAGTAAATTGTATTCAATAGCACGTCCGTTATCAGAACATCTGAACCAATCCGAAAGCACAAGTGATTTTAGTTCATCAAACCGGGGAAAGAAACAACCAAAGCATCAGTAGAAATTATTAGCAGGTATAGCGCACAAGCGTTCGGAGCAGCAATTGGTATGTTTTGAAGTGGAATGGATTTTAAGCAGGTTAGGTACAATTTAGGTTATCTGGGACAGCTCCTCGTGGTTTAGGAAAATACAAGCTTCTCCACCATTGTGATTTAGCATGAACCGTTTCTACGAAAATAGGATAGAAGACGAGGTTTTCAGAGGACAGGGAACAAACACACTTGAGTATTTGTTCGGCCTACTCATAGAACTAGTTTATATCCGCTACATCTATTGTCTCAGATATTAAAACAGTAGTATTTCGTCCTCTTCTGACCAGAAAACATTGATAGCATTTAGGTTATCCATTAGGCAAAGATACGTTGATAGTGCAACTGCAACGTAACAGTCATTCAGAAATAGAGAACACCGATTCTCAACGCATCTCTAAGGTTTAGTTTATTTGTGTTTCCTACTTACAACCTTCAGTTGCACAATGGATCCCATGCCTGATAGACGTGCGGAAATCAAACAAACAATGAACGGATCATTTATAGCCTAATTCAGTCAATGATTGTACTAGAAACGGTAAAATAATCGAGTCCGTTTGGTATCTTTCTTCTTCGTCTGAGTCTGTTATTGATTGTATTTCAAACGTGATGTGGTTTTATTGACGTGAAGGTGTGTAATCAGCTAATGGAGGCAGTGGAATAGTTCGGGTAATTTGGGTACACTGCATCACACCCGTTGAAGCGAAATCCGACTGTCAGTGAAGAGTTGGGTGTGTGGGGCAGCTCTTTGGTGCAAAGACATGGCTGTTATGAATAGCGTTCAACTTTTAACATCTTAAATGCACGTGAGTTCGCTTTAGTATATGCACTGTGTACTAGTGTATATAAGATAGTGAAACGGGCTAAAGGGCAGTTGAAAAACAGCGTTTATTCAATCACGTTCCATCAAATATTTATTTCGGTTTAAGTTGTGCACTGTAGGCTCAGTTGATGTACTATGGTTCTCAAAGAAAATTCACTGACTTTAAGGTACTTAACCAAAGATACAACAGGGAAATAGCAAAGAAATAAACCGCTGAATAGCGATTTGGTTTAGTTATCAAACAGCTTGAAACTCTGAAATTAACGCAAGCAAATACATGAAAATTTAGCACAATCCACGATAACAAGTTACACCGATAAATGAAAGGAAATTCAAAATTGAGAAAAAAAGAAGTCGGTTAAATACTGACCTATATGAATGATAGTTTTTAATTTGTTTTCATCTTCCGAGTTGTGCTGAGCTGTCTGACCATTGTGATCGGCCGCTCTGAGAGCAGTGAGAGAATGTGAGGTAATGATACCTCGTCTGGATGATCGTGTGGTTGGTCCGTTCTGGGAACGACCACGTTCCGCGCCCCAAGTCCAGTATTTCGCAACAGATTGAACTTTTGGTACCCCAGAAGGTTTGGGACTGTTAATGGGCAAATTCGTCCGCAGTTTGTCCACTGGGGATACTGGTTGTGGGGTTTCGGACAGTGTTCCTATTGGATCAGACGATTCTGATTTGCAATAAGGTGATTCAGCAATAACAGCTCCCAGATCACCGGCCGGAGTAATTGGAGAGGGAACTATGGTCTGTGCTGCAGACGGGCTGTAATGGGGAGTAGACAAGATCAACGAAGCCCAATTCATTTATGAGCAGGCGTTTAGACGTAAGCATTAGGCGAGATGAAAAATAATGAGTTCTGCTTACTTTAACGGCAGGCATTTGCTAGGACTCGGGAACAACAATCCGAATTAGAAAGCGAATCGGCAACAAAATGTAATACTGTTAGCACGAGCATTTAATTGGACTCAGGGTGGAGGAAATCGTAACATTCTATGTACATGCTCCTAATCTCCAAAGGTACATGTAAACATTTTATGGAGCAATTTGCACTTGAATTATGTGGAGATATTATGCAAATCTATAATATAAAGAATGATAAAACATTTCAAGAGGCCAGAAATTTAGCGAAACGGCCCTTTTTATTTTACGCTACTACAGTGTTAAAAGACGATGCCAAATTGGTTGGTGTACTCATTTGAAGAAAATCTCGGACAGTATTCAAAACGGAACAAATCAAAAATCCCATTCCTCTCAGTAACTTTGCGCATTTAAAATAATAATAACAATAATAATCCTAATATATTTCACACATGATTAAATCCAGAGTGCGTGCAAAAAAATCCGGGGGGAACAAGCTTTATGAAAAGGAAACGCTCCATGATTTTCTCATGGGCGGTGTACTGCTGGGTTTCCCAATCCAAAGAAAGTGAATTTTCTGGGGGAATTAAAAACTGGAGTCTTCTGTTAGCTAAAGCTCGATCCAAAAGAAAACAGTCTTTAGTAGCTCCCCTAGGTGAACCACCATTGGTTCACCCAACCGGATGTTGTCTTGTCATTCTCTCATATTGGTGGATAAACACCGCCACGAGAAAGCAGTGAATAGGGCTTCCTCAGCAGGGGTTATTTGAGATTCTCGTATAGATTGTATCTGATGGAACACCCAGTGCCCCCTTTATGCAACATTTTTCACATGAGAAGATAATGGCTTGATTATTCATAAACTATTTCTTCATTTCAAAGAGATGGATAAAATGACCTATTTATATACAGGAAGGTCATGAAAATCCTGAAAAAAGGTGGTCGGATTTGTACCGTCATGTTTATGTTGTGAGGAAACTGGTAACTATGATTCTGAAACTTGGATTGGCGGACCGCATAAGGCTTCAATAGATCAGGCGTGGTAGTGAGCCAGGCGACGGCAAAGCCGCCGACCACCTATCACTTTTATTTGTTTATTTACTTATTTATCACTTTTACTCACGGTTCATCCGTTTGTCTTTCACTGGACGATTCATTCGCATTCGGATCGATGTCTTTGACAACGCGGTTGGTTAACTGATCAACCCGTGTCACCGGTCCGTCACCACAAATGACCTGGTTTACTCCAGGCTGTGTACTCGCGTTTGACAGCAGTTCATCTCCGATTGGCTTGATTCGTTTTACAGATTCACTCTGGATCGCGCCGCCACCCTGTCGACTCGCCAGGTATCGTTGATTCACACGATAAATTTCTCCGCTTTGCCAACAAATCGATTCCACCACATCTAACCAATGTTGTTGTGGTCCAATTATCGAACCGGGTCGACATATTCGACACCAGGCGATGGCCTCTCGTGAATTGAATTTGTAATGCTTCATCAGATAACACGCAATCAATGTTCCAGTTCGACCTAAACCGGCTATCTCCAGTAACAGAGAAAGAGAGAGATGGGCGAACAGAGTAAATACCTCAGGATGAAAATCAGTTGTCAATTTTACCAGCAGTCACCACTTGAATAGATTGCAACATTCTCGAACTCTGATAGGTAGGTAATAGACTGAGGGATAACATATCTAAGTGACTAAATGTATTCGATTTCAGCAGACCCTCAATCACCAGACAAAATCGCGTTTTTCATGTTCACAAAAAAAAGGATGGTAAAAAGGTCCGTAGTAAATATTCTGATGGGGACATCAAGCGTTTTACATAGAAAACATCTGGAGGGGTTCAGTTAGTTTATTATAATCGTTGTCCATGCAAATCTGCGACAGATAGCATTTGCAATGAGATCTGCTCTGTCTGGGGTGCACAGGTGAGAGCAGTAACACGGAGCATGAAGCATGAAGAGTTTAGTTCACTTGCAAATGTTCATTTATGATATTCTGAAGAGTATGGAAGTGGTGCTGAAACGGTCCACAATGCGTCTGCATTTATTATGCGGTTAAATAAACAATTTTGAGGCGGATGCAGGAATGTGCGACAGGGTGAATCAATAGAAACACCGTGCCAGTCGTTCAAGCGTTTTCGCTGTATTCCGCTTAGAAATGTGTCAGTTTTGATTTGGTCGGACGCATTCATAGCGTTTTACGAGGATTGAAAAGTTGCTACATGGTGACTACCGAAAACTGCTTCGGAGCAGTTCACCGACATGTCGAAAAGTTCCTTGTTCCAGACAGTGCACATCACTTAACCTTTTATCGAGAAGATGAAAATGGAACTACAAACATGCCGTCTCCGGATTGTTGCCGAAAGTAAATAATGACGAAACAGGTGTTCAGGGAACGCAGTTATTTAAACAAAACAGTATTTAGCATTGTTGTACCTTAGTGTGATGAACAGCAGAGGGGGTAGAACCCCATAGTAACGAAGACCTGTTATTCAGTGATGGAAACCGGTANAAACTATGCCCTGGGGACTTGGAGTGGCGAACCACATAAGGCCCGGTTAAGTTAGGCGTGGTATTGAACGGGACAACAGCAAAGCCGCCTTCCAGAGCATCATGTCATTCGTAGTTACACAAATCAAAACAATGTGAACCGTGTAGCTATATACTTCCCATCACAATTAAAAATTACACATGTCATCTTTCATTAGACACAATCTATCACAAAGATTTATTCCAAATCAAAAACGTGATTTTACTCACCCTTACAATGCACAGCAATGGCACCCACAGATTGTTCACAAATCTGCAGAAAACGTTTCATTATGGTATCCGACGGGCAACTGCCATCCGTGAAGAACAGATCGTAGTGGGCGAAGCCGACGTCCGTGAAACGTTTTGCATCATAGATTTTTTTNGGATAACCTTAAAGCGTAGACAATTTTCGAAAAAGGGAAAAGCTTGGTTCATGAACTAATGAATTCGTCGGGATGTTTACACAAAAGAAATGAAACCATGTAGCGACGGAAGACGTTTTGCATCGAGATAGCCTAATTAAATTATTTGAAACGAACAAAATACAGCATTATTTTAATTTATTCATTCATTTACATTGATGATTTATAAGCATTATCGACTTTCATGAAAGAAATTTCTCCATCGCTGAGAAGTAAAAGCGAATTGGGTGCTCGTGATAAACATTCAAAAAATAATTTAAATATTTTTATTGACCTATTTCCTCCTTAGAGAAGAGATCAACTCAAGTTCAACGAACTGCCATTCACCCCAGTTTCGGTCAATTTAGAAATAAACTTAGCACTTTCTTAAGGTAGTTTTGACTGTTTTCTTTCATATACCTGTTTCGATGAAGAGATTGTGTTCATTATGCTATTAATCGGCGTGACTACAGTCCGGAGAAATTCAGTGCCTAAAGGTAAAACTCAAACCGGTAGGCGTGTTATGCAGTTTAGACTAATCCGTCGTCTGGTAAAAACAGTCATGAGGTTCGATTCAGTTGAACTAGCAAACATCTGATGTTGGACAGGATTTGAGTAAAACACTATTTGGGCCTAAAAGTCACTGATAACGTAATAGATTTAAAGTTGAAAAAATATGCAGACAAAGGAAATTATTTCGACTAATGAGCAGAAACAGTGTGCAATAGGAGTTACACTCAAGGAACACGGAGATATGATCTGTTTTTGTGAATGAGCATCTTGAAGACCGTTAAGGAACGATCAAATGAGTACTGATAAATTAAAGTCAACTCAAGTAATCGTTTTATGCACCACGATGAGGAAATGTTCGGCGGCCTTACTTCTAGTTTGACCATGACTGACATGGTCCAAACTAATGATCAATAAGCACCAAAACGAACAAAATGTAAGCATGTGTTCAACACCATAAAGAGTAGTATGACATGCACACGTGACAAGACACTACTATTGATTTTGAAACAAACTGCCGAAAACTTTTTAGATAAAAAACTGGTTTTCGGCTTACATTGCTGCTATAAATCACCTTAAAGTGGACCATACCGACCCTCTTTCAGTGCATGTGAAGAGTTATAGGTCCTTGATAAATGCTAAATACATATACAACACCCACCCACGCACCCCCGTACAAAATACAAATCTCTCGGAAGGTCCCCACGTGCAACATTTGAAGGTGGATCGAATTTCACACTCAAGTACCTCAAACACTGCATCGAGTTATGAATCGAACTACCAACATAAATCAGGCAGAGAGGAAGAGTTGTGGAGGAGACTGTCTAAGGATCATCTGATGAACTACCTTGTTTCTGCAATGTTGTACTGAGTTATCATGAAAGAGAACAAATATAGCAAACAAATGCTGAAATCGGTGGTCGTCATGCAAAACTACTTGAATCTGATCAGTGAACTTCGATTAATTAGTGTAACATTAAAACGATCCAAGCTCTTTAGGTTGTTCATAACAGATGTTAATGGCGAAAATGAAGAAATGAAAGGGAAAATAGGCGTTTTAGATAACTTCAGTTCCCTTAGCGAAGCGAAATAGAAAAAATGTTTTAGGGCTTAGAATGAACGATTCCTGAAGTCATAAGGCCTCGCTATTTTGATCAACCAAGGGACGAGTTAAAGTTGTCAATGATCAACATAAGGCAACTAGCATGAAAGCGCAAAACTGTATTTAGACAGAGTACGATCCGTTCCGTGTGTGATAGATGAATGTCCTTCCTTAGCCAGAATCGTGTTTCGATAGTTAAAAGTATCACAACTTAGCACAACGATGATACATTATACAGGGTCAGTTGGTTAAAAATACCGCAAAAGTGAAGAGTTCATATCCATTCAGTTCATGAAAACCATCCACCAAACATCTGCACACGCTGATTTTCGTCGTTGTCTCAAGATTTCTCATCTGGATGAACCAGTAGAGGGAAGTTTCGAATGACAAGTCGCGTTATTCCGTCTCAAATTGGAATAGAGAAGTCAGAGACTTAGGTTCGCACAATGTATCCGTGGTCATTTTTCTTCATCCATACACGTATATACTGCAGCCAAAGTAATTTCTACAGTCAGTGAGAGTAGAACTGTGAGAAAAAGACAAGATCACCAATCAGAACGAACAATACGGAACCCTAACATGAAGAACGAGAGGATTTAGGAGGTTAACCACCAAGGCAAAATAGTGTAACTAACCATTGATGTTGTTGGTGTAGATCGTGTTTGAGAGTATGAATGGCTAACTTCAGAAACANATCATGACATTACGTAACATTAGATATTACTACCAATAAGAACAGGGGGTGAGAGATTCGAGTCCTAATGGTTCAGTTATGGCTCTAATCATGCGTACGTGTGCTTGTGTGAACTGGAATCCCTCGTTCCCCGTTTGCTCCTGTTGTTGATCATATTTAATGTTATGTAATGGCATGATTACGAATAACTGAAAAGGAGCTTGTTCGCCATGCTGTTGTTCTCAATTTGTTCTGTGGGACCAATGAAACTTTGTGTTTATTGTATTGCAAGTGATGGATAAGTGTTGTGTTATCGAAGGTGTAAATGTTTCCAACTTTCCAACTTTTCACTTTCTGAAGCCACACCGAGATGTGTTTTCCCATTCGGTGACGTAACTGACTTACTGCCCTGCCTACGTGGATGGTGGAGCATCCAAACATGAATTGGCCACTTACCGTCAGGGTTCTCATAACCTAATGCCAGGTCTGAGTGACTACTTTTTACTTTTTCTACCCAACAAGTGACTCGACAAACAGCGCGCGTCGTGGTAATCTGTTTGATGATATGTGCAACACACACATTATATATATATATATATATGACACGTGTGAATCCAGACAGTAAGGTAAACAAATCACAGTACACTATTCTTTGTAGAAACAGAAAGTCCCAAAACATTTCTGAACCAATGTGGTCTATGCAGGTCGACCACCTGTTTCAGTGGATGACCGCGATTACCTAAAGTTCTGCGTCTAACCTCAGCATTGTTCGGTCGGTTCCCAGCCAGACTTTTGCAATGCTGCGTAGACAACAGCGTTCGAACATTGAAAGTCTATCTTCATCTTTTTTTCGTAATGGCTACGTCTCTGATTCGTGTAGCAGCACTGGCCCAACTGCTACAGTATGCCCTCGACCCTTCGCAGACAGCGGAATGTCTCGACAAATGTCTCTAGTTGGCAAATGTCAATTGAACCTTCAGTATGCATATCGACACTTCATCCGCAATGCGTCTTCCCGGTGAGATGTAGCTGACCAGATAGGAGTTATTCAATCACTACCTCTATTACGTCTCCAGATATAGTGAGGCTGGACCGACCCAGTCCTGCAGCACCATCCTACACTTTGATGCAGAGCAGAGATGTATGCTACCGAGCGCGTCCCTAGGTCGCGGATAGGGAAACGGCCGTCATCTCACGGCTAACCGTGAATAAGGTGGGCTTAGGCCCCCAAATAAGCGATCGCGGACGATCAGCGGCAGTGCTCGAGCAAGTGGTGGGTCTACTCTTTGGCAAGAGTACCCCGCACAAAATACCACACATATCTGTGGACAGCACTGTGACGTGGCGAGTGTGGCCCGCCACTAAATATGGCCATCGCCCCTTGTCGAAATCTATTGTTCGGCAAGGTTCCAGAGGAAGCGAATGAATCAAATACTGACCATCGGCTCATCTGTTATATCGCTGCTGCCTTGCAGTCCTCGTTTGGTTGCGCAAAGACTAGAGTGCACCCTCGAACAAAGCCTACTCTGGACGGGGCGACCGATTAGAACAACAATCCACAACACCAGCAACGGTAAACATTTCGAATTCTATGTGCATCCAATCTACAATTTCTGCAACTAGAGACAAATACTTTACAGCGTACACACACTCATGTACCCCAAGCCCTCCCCCACCCTTTTCTCGGGATCTTCAGACGATCGTGCAAACACTAATGCCTCAGATGTAAACTATGCCGCTGTTCCCTCATATCCTACCTCGACTACCGTCCAAGTCTCGCCGAATGCTCCACCAGCTGAAGACCTTCTCCGCCCTCGATGTCCTTTTAAACTAGCCACATTTAATGTGCGCTCTCTGATGCGTATAGGACAACATGCGTGTTTAGCTCGTACTCTCGAAACCCTAGCCATCGATGTGTGTTGCANCTTGTTTACTATGCACTGAATGAAAAGAGGATAGAAATTTAGAATACGTGTGCACAACCTA
>UZAN01049655.1:0-21735 GCA_900618425.1 Echinostoma caproni
TATGTCGCACCCCTCGGGAATTCGAAAAAGTGGGTAAATTCCAGGAACTGCGACATAGTATGTTAGTCAGTGGTATATGTTACTAAGTAGTATGAAAAATCGGGTGGGAGTTTTGTGAAAAAATTTTGAAAAAATTTAGAAAGCTTCATCATGAAATTCTAAACAGGCAACTTCTTCTTCAGAAAGGCGTTCATCAAGACACAGTGAGTAAAGTCATCAATCAGATCGCTTTTATCTTCTGGTGGCGACATCATCGACTGATTCAATGTTGGTTTGAACCCAGCTTTCATAAGGCGTTGATCAATACGTGCGGATGCACAGATACCCAGATGCATGCCCATGAAGATGTCCACTTCGGATTTCATGCTAATGTTTGATGTTCTTTCTGGGTGCTGTTTGTTATACAAAGCTGTTTCATCTGTGTTGAAAATATCACAGTCAGCGTATCCATGGTTCAACTGCGGTAATCCCGCTCGAAAGTAGTCCATTGCATCACATGGTACCGCCAAACTTTCCCCAAAAGATTATAAATTAATGAGTAGTTACTTGTCTAACCGAGAGCAAATTCAAATTTTGGAATCCTTGAAGTCATGATGATGCATTCTTTGTGTTAGCTGGATTGTCTTCTTGCAACTGCTGCTCTAGGCCATGGGGTGTTTCGATGGGATATAACACTGTGAACAGTTTTTCTTAAAACACTAAGTGATTCGGTTTCAGAGCTGTGAGTTGCACTTGTATGATTCACCGTTTCCAATACATTCTAATCGATAGCCGCTGACACATTTTGGAGTCAATTGATGTTGTCTTCGATTGTTGACATCGGTGAGTCTTCCTCGCAAAGATTATCCAATCAATGAACAGTGTCAATTTCGCGCCATTGGCTGAGTGCGACATTGCAGGTTGACAGCTCAATAGGCGTCCGGAACATCGATCAACGACTAAGTGAGTACGTATCAGGAACTGCGACATATAGAGAGGAGCGATATTGCATGGTTAGAAACTACGTTATTATTATTATTAGGTTTTCCAAAACGTGGGAAGATATTGGAAATACGATTTCTCAGGGGTGCGACATAACGGGAGATTGACTGTGCTTCACAAAATATTCTCTAGTCAGGATTTGTGAATACGCCGAGTGATCGCGGGAAGAAACAGATCGAGAGAAAGTTTCTCTGTGATAAATCAAGAGACAGACCCGAACGAACGAGAAATTTCTTGGATATGTGACAGATTGCTGGAGAAATTTAGAAGGTCCTCAGACACAGAAATGGTTTGGCAAAGGGCTACGTCGTCAGCGTAATTGGGTTGGAGAACTCACCGACAGGTCACTGATGAAGGCGGAAAACAAGAACCGAGAAAGTACCGTTCCCTGGAACAATCCCGAATTGTTTACGAGCGGTTTAGATGTTCTCGCACCCAGTCGTGTGTGCTGAATTCTGTTTATGAAGTATGAACGAATCACACTAGTAGGTGCTTGGGACAGCCGAATGATTCCATTTTACGATGGAGGGGGGAACGTGGAACAGAGTCCAAGGTTGATGAAAAACATAAGAAAACGGATCTTAACAATTTCACGGGATTTGATCACGTATTGAACAAGGGAGGTGACAGCATCCAACTTATACGGAAGTAATTAACTTTCTCGAATTAAACCAGTTGCACAATAACACTGTACGCAGTAGTTGGTACCGTTAATCGTAAGCTCCACGAGCGCTAAGAACGTGTCCGTTAATTGGGTGACCTGAAAGCGCTTCCGTGAACAACGGAAGTGACAGCATCCAAAGTGGACCTGTTCGATTTATACACAAACTGGAGAGGGTATTCGGAGGTAGTAAAAGAAGCAAACAAACGTTTCAGGATGGCACGATATTAGAGCAATGGGATTGAAACGTTTGGATATACACGGTTTTGGAATGCAAACAATCGTGACGGATCTCCAGCAATTGGGGATAGAATAAGTGCTAAATGATGTATTGATTAGAGAAGTAAAGGTGTCTGCTAGAACGAAGGCACCATACTTTAGAAAGGATGATAATGGACCATCGGGACCGATGCTAGTGGAACGATTTAGTTGTACGACTAGTTTAAACACCTATTCTCTGTAGAATGGAGTTATATTAGCAGCATCTTCCGGAATCTATGAGACAAGAGGATCAATACTCGGATGTATAAATGCACAATTCACACTCTCAAAGTCCACGGCACATTTAATTGGTCTAGATTTCGTTTCACATAGAATCAGAATAACTTCCTATGGATGTGAATAGCTGCTATGGGATCAGTTTAACTTGATTGCATACCACTGAAGGAATTCTAGACGCTCGATTGGTCGTGGTCTTTTTCTGTGCGAACTGAACTGAAGCTTGTCTTAATTGATCTGTCGAATAGGTGATTTAATGCATCAGCATAGCAGACCGCAATCGTTTATTAAACTGTACGACCAATCCATCCGCTGCGAGCTTGCTTTATTCGGATGGAGGTAATAATTCAAGCATTGAACATGTATCGATAGCAGTTACCATGTTTCAGTGTCCCATCACATTGATTGTTTTGGCGTTTCTAGTCTTTTCCAATTTTTAAATCGAGCCTGAACAGTGTCTACGTCCATTATCAGTTCTGTCCACATTATGAAGGGGCATAAACATTTATTATTGAAATAAAGGTTTAGGTTTATATCGGCTATATACACGGGAAAGTTTCATATGGTTGAAAATTATCCACCGATAGTCACCGAATAATTTTTGTCCTATTCACTTCTGAGTATCCGAAAGTCGAGATCATTTGTCTATAACATACCACCCCAATTTACCCGACCATGAAGGACTGGTTTCGACAAACGTCACCCCCTTCGGTCTTAATCCTCGATGTGAATTCCAAGACCTTCCATCCGTTCACGCACAGGTGACAGCCTCCGTTTGTGCTCTAATGGTGATGCCGGCGTGCATATGCGACCGAGGGAATTTGCACTTATGATTCACACATATACATACACACACAACACACGTCACGTGCAGCCTGCTTTGTGGGAATGTGAACTCACCACGTTAACCCCATTTGGCCATGCATCGAGTAAGTGATCGGTGGCTAGACAGACAAGTCAACAATGGTCAGCATACTAATTCAATTGGCCAATTAGAATTCGTCCTTGACAAGGGCCTTGAGATTCACGTCCGCTGAATGTGTCTGTCACCTACACTGCATGCGTACGTTGTGTTTTATCCTGCGTAGGAGGGAGATTAGCATCTCTAGTGGAATAAAACCTGAGCTGGTCCGTCAAGCGGTTCTGAACGCATACTTTACGTCCGTGGTCACATCGCGATGGCAGCAGCACTTCGGGCTGACAAATCTGGATTCGCTCGGGAAGTACAGCAGAAACTCGAGGAGAAGTTTGACGGAGTTGAGGCGGCGAAAGTGCTTCGGTGGATCTGTCTTCTGACACCACCCCCAGATTGCCCAAGTCACTTCATAGAAGCGAGAAACAAAATTCCTGCAACCGTAGAGAAGACTAACATGCAAGAATTTTCTGACCTGCTACGTGACGGTCTTGTTCTTGGCTACATGATGGCGTGTTTGGACCCCCCCGCTGTTGCTCAGATGGTGAAAGTACAAACGTGGCAAGTATCTGACAAACCTATTTTTGAGACAAATCGTCGCCGGGACCGAATTGGTCTGTTCCTCCGATTTGCTGGTACCTTTGGTGTGGAGTCTACCTTCCAGTTCCAAACAGATCAATTATATGAGAACACAAATCTCACCCAGGTTGTGATCTGTCTAAGCCAGATTGGAGTGGAGGCCCAGGCGAAACCGGAGTGTAATGTGCCTCAAGGCTACTGGATGCAAAAACACCGTGAAAATCGTCGGGATTTTTCCGAGGAGCAACTGAAATCCGGCGAACGGATTATCGGTCTCCAGATGGGTAGTACAGCCGGGGCAAACGCCTCAGGTATCACGTTCGGTGGGCGACGACACATCACGGACACATTCTGATCACCGCTGCTGCTACGACAACAAACTGGTATGTAAAGTTCTTATTCTCGTCGCGGTCTCCAACTAAACTTTTTGATATCGAGTCAAGAGTCCTGTGCACAATTCCATTGAAATTCGTTGGCGTTCTCATGTCATGCTCAATGAGTGAATGAATGTATTGCACATATTTGATGATAGAATCATATCCGAATGATTCGCACTTCCTGTGTATTTTGTCTCCGTATGACGACATAACTAACTGTCACATGGTACCCTTGAACTGTTCATACAGATACCTCATCTGCCTTTCTCCTTTGCGCCTACTATTTCTGAAGTCAGATTGCCGAGCAATTTTTGCCTTTTGCGTTTTTTTCATCCAGCCGATTTCTTCTCACTCCTTACGCTGCGCAACATTTCCGCTGCTTTGTTCGTGGGTCACATTTGTCAGACCAACTTGAATGAATAATTTTGTTTCGACTGTACTCAATTTCGTGCTTTTCGTATTTAGTCAAAGGGAATTAGGATCATGTAGCTGTGTCTCGGTAGTGGTCTTCCGTGTTGCTGCCTCCTGGGTTACCAGTGTTGTTTCAGATTGTGTATTTCAGAGATTTGAGCGGTGATGTGATTTATGATCAGCCGTATCGTTTAGTTAAAATCTATCAAGTGGCATATTGATGTCGATCTTTAGCGGGGCCGTGAGTTTGTGACTGCCTTGGTGTGTTAGCAACAGAATTTTGCTTCGTTATCACCCATACTATACCGGACGGGCCTCGGTTTCCTGAAGTTCGGCTATGAAAACTGGTAGTTCGAAGCACTGGACCGGCAGTGGCGATCCACAGTAGGCGGAACTGGCTGGGGGGGGGGGCTCATTAAACCTAGTGNCCTAGTGAGTCTGCCATCCAATTCGGTTGAGGATTGTGTAGTTCGAACTCCTTACGATCATGTCATGTTGAGTTTCGTGCCAAGTGATGTACGGGAGAATGACAGCATGTTTTTCTATTTTAGTCCTGTTTGGGTACGAATCAGTTATTACTAATTCCAGTGGACTATGATTCCGGTGGCGAGCGATATTGTTTTTTGTAAAAGCCAATCAATATTAATCAACCCTGTCAGATGAGGCAGAGTAAGTTTTGTGTATCGGGTAATTGGACCAAAGCACTCGTATTTACCACTATCTAATTCTTCGTACGTAGAGGGCGGGTTGGAATGGTCTGTTGTCTGTCTTGAACAGAGTAGACTCCGATTAGCATCTGCAGGGGTTATTCCTTGGTTTGGTGCGCCTTGAGAGTGCACATATGAGTCATCACATCGATTATTGTCATTTGCTTTTGATCACGGGATGTGAATTATCCTGACAACCCTGCCCGATTTTGTTAGTTGCACAATCAGTATTCTGTGAACGATCGGGTCAAGATATCCGTAGGACCACAAAACCGGTTGCGATTGCTGCTGTGGTCGTCAGGTATACACAGCCATAAACGGTCCCTATTCTGAAATATATGTTCCCGAATGCATTTCAATTGAATGAAGACCGTTTGGGTGCATCGTCCTTTTCCACAACAGTAGAATTTCCCGAGAACAACTGTAAATGCGTGTACGTCCATTGTATTAGGCATGTATTGTTTGTCTTTAAATGTGATTAGGCTCCATGACCCGAGAGAAGTTGACCGTATGATAGGTTTTAGTGGTAGCTAGTTCTGTGAGAAAGGCATCTAGATAGACTGGAAATTGAAGGAGATAAGGGGTTTAAAATATACGTAGCATTGAAGCTCCGAAAATATAATGGTGTGTTGCGCAAGCAATACAGGCGGACAGTGTCTAGGGTTAGATACTTGATGCAGTCTGCACTTCACTTCGTTCATTTCCTCTTNAGCTTTGTGATAGGCCAGACTCGTTGAATAGCTTGCCGATTTGAGTATCAGTCCTTTCGCGGAATGTCCGTCAGAGTACAATTGGTGGATTTACCTTAAGTTACAGCGAGTTAACTTAATGTTGAAAAGGTGTAGAAACCACCCTGACTACTATCGAAATCGTTGTTATTCGAGGTCCTCTACTGTGTATGACCAGAAAGCGCGACAAAATCATGAAACGAAGTGGTCGCTGTATCAGATATTAAAGGGATTTCAATGGTTGGAATACTTTTGTGGTTTTGTATTAGAGATGATTGGATGAAAAATTGTTTCCCTCTCTTCCAGTCGGTTTTTGTCTATATTTTCAAAAATGGTGAGGATCGTTCGCTTGGGAGCCGGGATCATTCAAAAAGAAGCTCGGGAAGGAGGGAGAAAAAACAGTAGTGAAGAGCTTTTCACCGCTTCACAGACCCTGAAGAAAGGGATTTGCCTACCGTCATTCAACGAGATTTTCGAGTTACCTGATTAGGGCGGCTTCACTATTTTGACTGAATCTCGCAAACAATTACGAGCGACGGAGGGACGTAATCTGTGGCAAACACGGGCCTAATAAAAAGGGTGTTAATTAATAAGAAAACGATTCAATATGCTGTTTCCCATGATCTGGAGTACACAGACCGAAATTGGCTTCGTTTTACACATGACCGGGGACACTGTAACATATGCCTGGGTAAGCGTGAACTTCAGTTTGAATGCTGCGCTAGAAAGTACCTGCACAGATTCATCCATGAAGTTGACGAGTTAATCCAGTTAACGGTCAGAGTATAACCATAGTCCTAACACACGATCCACGAATGTCAAATTGACCTAGTTAGGGCGTTCATTAGCCCGTAGATACGAAACATACTGGTTTGAAGATATACTGGTCGAAAATGTATGTTCAAGATGCACTAAGTTAAGTTGAATGTTGTATTTCGATGAGCCTACTCAATTTTGACGGTGCTTGGTGAGTGTGAAAATCGAATAGATTCATTCAAACGCATCATTCTAACTCAATTCTATCAATCACCGAACGTCGAACGCGTCACTCAGTGTTCACAGTTCAAGTCCCGACAAGAACTCCAATTATGTAGATTGCCCAGCAGTTCCAACAATGACGCAATAATTAACTTTCCAAGAACGATCAAACGTAATTATTAAATCTCATGATTTGGTTTTTCTCGCCGTGGCCAACTTCAAACCGATCATATCTGTGCAATGGTATTTACCAGAGTAGNCCAGAGTAGAACTCGGTGACTTAGGTAAGCTAAGAGTGACTGAAAGCCACCAATCCTTTCACGTCCTGTTTGTGGTTATCCCCTGACGGTGTTGCAATCGACGTGGCAATCATTGGTAACACACACCGACTACGAACATCGGGTGTCCCAATTTTTCTACACCGAAATTGTGGTGATTTTATTTAGTTGGTCAAGCGGGGAGGGTTACCGACCAATCACTCCGGGGGTCGTGAGTTCGAACTTCATCGCCACCTCATTTAGCCCTCTACTTTGTACCAGAACAATCCTATGATTGATTGTCTTTCTCTTCCTGAAAATTGTATTGAATATGACAATACAATGGAGAAAAATCAAGAACTAACTCTGAACTGGAATCAATAACATTGTACAACATGTGGATGAGAGGCCAGTTCAATTTATTTCACTGGGAGTTCTACGTTCCCTGTTCCAGAATGGGATTGCTTTAAAAGTTGGTGTGATGAACTATTAGTCTTATGAAGTGACTCTCGTTTCGTACGGTTACACTTTCCTCCCTCCGTCCGTGCCGACCTGTCACACAATCGATTTCTGGGACAGGGGGTGGGGCAGATCGGTGGTTTGAGGAATTGGCCCATAAACAATAATCAATCAACGCTTCTATTACGGTCAATCAATCTTTGCACGCCCCAGATGTCACTCGTTCAATATGGACCAGACCTACCTCGTTCCGTTGCGTGACACACGTGTAGAATACCGCCAGACAGATCATATTGAACAAGTACAATGAACGAAACGGGGTGTTTGCAGTGTCTGTTTCGATCTAATTTATTGAATCAGACGTCTGATGCCAGACTAGGTTCTGTTTTTCGCGTGCATGTCGTCAACCCAGTTGACCACTTAGTGAAAAATGGCTAACCGGTCGATTTGGAGGTCAAAGTCTGGTAAACGAATTCAACCACGTGTCGGTAACGTATCATCAATTGACTGACCATAATGATAAGGGGTTGATCCAGTAGTGTTCTATCTGAGCCGGCAGGAATTAGATAGATCCGGGGGTATAAAACGCGGATCAGTATTTCGTAACATTCCCACTGGATTCTCGGGATGAAGTTACTTTTGTAACTTATGACCTTGGCTACGGGTAAAAATGATTCGGGAACACGAATAATCTTAACATTAACATGATAAGAGGATCCAACAGGAGAACAACAGAAAGCTGGAAAAAAACAGGTAAGGTTGTTTACAAAAAATGTATTAAGTGTGTCATTCATCTTAGTCGGAAAGGTTATGAATTTCAAAGGGGAAATTCATTGTATATATATATATATATATATAGCAAATGAAGCATGAACTGAAAAGCTAGGAAGCACTGGACAGCTGTTTCGACCTGGTTGGGCCTCATCAGCAGTGCGAATCCATCGACCCAACTGGGGATCGAACCTGGGACCTCATGGGCAGAACGCAAGCATGCTACCCACTCGACCACCGGGCAGTTGATCAGACGGTTTTTCATATTCCACTTACACGATAAAGCACAACCCATCTTTGCGAACTTGTTACAGTCCACAGACCTCGCTCATTACAGCACTAGCCTCCGGGGTAATGACTACGTTGGAAACTTTCACATCAATGAGGTTTCTTAAGCAGAGAATGATTGATGCAAATGCTAATTATGGGTATGCCAACCTGGGACGCATTTTTCTCACGTACAGCCTCTTTCCAATCCGTAATACCGAGACCACTTTACTTGTCAACGTTTACAACAATGTGGTTACTGGAGTTGAGTCATTATGACATGTGATACGAACCCACAGAGTGAAAATCGTTTTGTTTTCCAGGAGAATAATGACTGATAATGAACATCGGTCATCGCACCTAAGCCTGATCCTGAGTGATATAGAGTGATTATAGTACCATGTCATTCACATATCCAGGATGTAGACCTATCCGGGTTACTTTATCCGGAGCTAGTCAAGCCTATTTGATAAGGAGCAACGATCTACCCAACGTACCTGTAGTGATTGTAGTAATAGTAGTAGTAATGCGCACTGAATTAGGAACACGAACCACACAGTACGAATCAAGGATTAGCAATCACGGACTGGATCACGTAAACACTGAACCGCACTGCCACTAGCACACAATATCCCACATAACTGATTCGCGAGAAAAAGGCCACAGGAATGGTAGTTCGTTTCTTGGAAGAAATAAAGGGGATTAAATAATATGAACAAAGTAGACTCATTGGTTATCCGGGCTTCTACTAATCACGTTCCAGTATTGCTTGCATCGTTCTGCTAGTGTCTGGACCGCTTGGTCTCTGATTGGCTGGTACGACCTACCTATGGTATGTAGTCGGAAGCAGTGACACGTACGTGCGTTGTTGATGTCACACGTGAATTTTAATTGATCACAGTTGTCCAACATCTGTAACGCGCAGCTCCAGGATAGGCGTCATCTCGTAGGCCCGGATCACCACAATACCACAGCATGAAATGCCTGTAATTCTAACAAATGAGTAGATATTGTGCAAAAATGGTGAGTTTGCATTAAAACCTTAAGTGATGACCGATACAGACAACAGGTGTCTCATCTATGTTGAGATTTGTCAATCGAATGCACTATTTAGTAGGAATAGCCAGGTGCATGTGCAGTACATGGTGTCTGTAACAATCAGTTTAGGTGATCCCAACACAACACTGCAGGCTGACTTAGGTTAGAGTACAGGCCGGTTCAAGACCCGGTAGTGACACGGATTCAAATTAGACGACACAGATGTCCTTCACTTAACTTATACGGAAGTAATTAACTTTCTCGAAATAAACCAATTGCACAATAACACTGTACGCAGTAGTTGGTACCGTTGATCGTAAGCTGCCCTAGCGCTAACAACATGCCTATTAATTGGGTGACCTGAAAGTGCTTCCGTGAAAATGTATTCATTGATTCATGGCTGGGAAATAATTACCCTCATTGTCACACTGACCGATGCACAATAAAGATCTCGTCAGTTACATACCCAAAGCAAAGTGAGTTTATTCGGGAGAAGATGCTCTAAAGTTTCATCTAGGCTGTGCATTGGCAGTTCACTAATTGGTCACGATGCTCGTGATCGTTTGAATTTGGTGCTTGTTAGGATTTGTGACCCCGTGGCAAGCGACACAACACACCCATGCTTTGTCTGAAGTCCATGTGCTTGTGATGGGTTGAGAAGAAAATCTGTGAAAACATGTGTTCGTGTACTCCCCCCCCCCCCCCCCGTGTTGCGATCAGTACTATTGGATGAAATGAAATGATTTTGTTTCTCTGTTCAAATTTGTATGAACTTTTGAACACTCAAATCAGTTCATAAGTATATGCGCGTTCTCACTGAGTGTGCAGTATTACTTTCACATCAATAGCATTCCGTAGAAGTTGGTGAAATTGGCATTTTGTAGTGTAAAATACAAGAGAAGATTGACGGACGGATAGATGAAATAGTGTGTAATTGGAAAACTTAGATTATCACTGTTAAGTAATTAGGAATATGGACAGGGTACGTGAAGGTCTTCTGGCTTGAGTCGTGGAGTCACAGGAAAAATATCTTGGATTGTGAATACACTAATCAGGAATCGCCAACTTGATGTACGCTAAAACATATGTCATGTTGCTGTTTAGTTATTAAGGGTTTTGTCTATAGCTTCTTGGGAAACGATGTTCTAAATGAGGTCTTTTGTGAACTATGTTTATTATTTTCGACTTGTTGATGTATCCACATCCCATGAGCAGAGCTCACCTTAAGTGAATACACGAACCAGTAAGCATATACATTGTAATTTATTTTAGGGCATCATATGTTATACTGAAGCTTTATGAGATGTGTCAAATGGTTTGACAATACGGGCACATCGGTTAAACCTTCTCCAATCAAAATGTGTCGCAGCATACAACCCCCACATCGTATTCTTTAACCAAGCTTTGCAACATCAGCATTTGAAGAAAATAATTTATTCAACATCCGTTGACTTCAGTATATTCCGATACTTTTTGATCTGAATCCCCTACTGCGGCGTGACCAATGTTTGTGGGTCGAGGCTAAAGGACCACGGGTCTTCGCTAAAGCATTGCGGGTTTTGGCTAACGGAATGTAGGTTTAGGCTAAAGGATTGTGGGTCTTGGCCAAAGCATTTTGAGTTTTGACTAAAGCTTGACACCCTATGGGATTTGTAAAAGCGAAGTCTTTGTAAGTTATATCCCATAATAAAAATTTGAATTTGATGGGAAAAGGTGTAGATCGGACTGGTAATCAGCTGGAAGGGTCCCCCATGCGGAGGACCACTCAGAAGGTCTATTCGCGGTCTCAGTTAATGAGTTTCAAACATGATCATCTCAATACTGTGCCCTTCATGTCCCCGTCGGCTCATTTTCGGATTCCTACTAAAATGAAGAAACGCAAGCTCGGTGGCTGGCAAGCAGCGCTTAGTCGCACACCATCATCGAAAATGACTGTGCCCTCGTTGGTCAGCACGAACATACCGGTCGCTCTTCGCAGGGATGATGATGGATCCATGGTCGCCCCTACGAAGGCGTACGAATAACGCCATAATAGTAGTGATTCTTTCATTAAGGGTATTCAATGTGATTAAATAATATGTACCGAACACTTATTGACCAATCGCCATTCAGCTTCTTATTGGTACCTCATTAATTTTGAACTACACCTTTTCCCATCAAGCTTTAACTAAAACCCGCAATGCTTTAGCCACGACCCTCGACACACAAAATTTAGTCATACCGTTGTAGGCGAGTCAGATAAAAAACTATTTGAATATTTTGAGGTCAAAGAATGTTGAAACATTTCATTTTCTACAAATATTGATGTTGCAAAGCTTAACTGAGAAATGGCGGTCGCATGCTGCATCACATGTTGATTGGTAAAGGTTTAAACAGTGTGCGCCCGTATCGTCAAACTATTTGACACATCTTGTACAGCTTCAGTGATCGTATAACGTGCGATATTCCTATGAGCAAAAATCTCAAATGTAAGACAAACGGTACAGTGTTTTGCATTCACAAGCCGTAACATGAATCAAAAAGTGATGCAATAAAATGGAATACTTTAAGGTGCCTTATCTCCACTTAAAGTGAACTCCGTTTTTGAGGGATAATAAACGTCGTTCACCAAAGGCAATAACTTTAATGCACATTTTCCCATCAAGCTTCAGACAGAACTCCCTATACTTGAGCCTCGACCGTCGGCACTATGTCAAATGTTGCAGCGGTAATAAATTGATGGTAGTAATGGTAGTGTAGTTTTGTAAACGGTATTTATTATCCTCGACCTATTAATGTATCCACATCTCAATAACGCAGTCCACTTTAGGTGGATATGCAGAACCGTAAGCGTTTATGTAGTGGTTGTAATGCTTACTGATCACGAAATACGAATCAAGATTTAGAAGTCACAGACGCCGCTTAAGCACTGATGTAAAAGACAGTATCCCACGTAACCGATACACGAGGAAAAGGCCACCGGAGTAGCATTCAAATATTGAAAGAAATAACACGAGATCCAAGGATAGAACGGATCTCACTGAAAAACTTGAGCGTCGTGCTCATGATTATTGAGGAAATTAGCTTGTCTTAGCTAATTTCCTCAATCGAAAGAGATCACGGGGATTAAATAATACGTACAAAGCAAGTTCATTGGCCACCCAAGCCTCTGCCATTCGCGTTCTAATATTTCTGGTGGTTTACAGCTTTTATCTGGGCCGCACGGCTTTCGATTGGTTTGGTCCAGTCGGCCTATAGTTCGTAGTCCATAAGGTGTGAAATGCATGCGCTTTGCTGATGTCACCTGGGGAGCTTGGTTCATCACAGTTGTCCGAAAAATGTAACGTGTTGCTCCGTGGTATGTGTCATCTCGTAGGCCAGGATCACCACAATTTACTTTTTGGTCTCGATTTTTGATTTACTTCAGGGCTTGCGAATGCAAAACAATCTACTATTTTTGTCAAATTTGATATTTTTACTCACAGGAGTAGCGCGTTTAAGAGTTTCTTTGTAGTACCGTCATGTGGCATTCGTCTCATCGGTAATGGGGCTATAAAAAACACAACACGATAGGGGGTAATATTTGTTTTTCCTTACCTACCTTAATACGCATCAGTAACATGGAAAACTTTAAATCGAATAAACAGAAAAGGTCCTATCGCTTTATCATTGCGGAAGACCGATGGATAGTATTTANTAAACGTGTAGGCAGAGTTGAGGTGCAAAACAGCTCGGCATTAAGATCACAACATGCCGTGCTATTGCAGCCACGGGTAGGGAAGTAACACTCAAACCTAGATCTTACAAGACAAAATTCAACGACGAGTTCACAAAATATTTGTGATGTTGTCGATGAGAACCTCATAGCCGAATTGAGGTAATTAACAGAAAGGATGTAGAAGGACTTCCCAGGCACATCTATTCGAAACATAGCGATTGATCGATTTCTGAATGGATAGCATCATTCGGTTAAGAAGCTGACCACACAGTCCGTGGAACACAAAAACTGTCAAAGTAAAACAAGCGGAATATGCCGATTGTCTACAGTGATCGGATAACGCAACATTGAAGTTCTATATTGACGCAACCAATTAAAACATATGATGCTGTCACTACTATGGATGCTCCAAAAGTGACTGTAAAGTGGCTTGCTCGAAGCCATCCAGAAAATGACCCAATTTGAACATAATAGCACGTTCGTCTGTCGGGGGCATTTTGAAATATGAATGTCATACAAAGATTACTTGGCACGTTTTCAATGAGCTTCTATCAAGCTGCTCGCCATTAATCGCTACTGAGCAACCAGAAGTTCCAGGTGTTTTTATCTTTAGCAATGTACTCGTTCATCGGAGGGTTTTAGATGCGTAGTCGCACGCCAACCACCAGATTCGATTTTTCCACCATACCGTCCCATTTTGCCCTTCTAAAGGAGGTCTTCAGTACATTCAAACAGGTAGGCGTTTTTAATTATTTAATACGCTTATTATTCAACATGCTATAAACTGGTTCACTGAAAATACTGAAGCCATACGAGACGTGCCAACTGGGCACGTTGTATAGACCTTCGCCAATCAATAAGTGGTGCGGTATCTGATACCATTACGACACAGCATACGATTGGCACAACTTTTCACTTCGTAATCAAGCTTTGCGACCTCAACATTTGTAGAAAATAAAATGTTTCAACATTCCTATACTTTTAGATCTGACTGGCCTACAACGGTATGACTAAAGTTTGTTCGTCGAGGGTAAAGAACTGCGAGTCAAGGTTAAAGGACTGTGGGTTTTGGATAAAGCTTGATGGGAAAAGGTATATATGGATTTCGGTTGGTTTCGAGTACCGCCTTCACACTTTGTTCTGAAACCGGATCGCGTCGCTCCCTGGTTGGCGTTATCACGGTGTTGTGGCTGACCATAGTGAAGTTGCAATCGAATTGAGATCATGACAACTGAAATGCCTTGACAAATCGCTTATAGGTGGAAAATGATGAATCAAACAAGTAAACCGCAAACCGCTTACTTATTGTCAGATTTTGACTAGGTTTTGACGACACCTTCATTGTACACTTTTGAGCTAAAAACAGTGGCAGGGATGAGCTTCAAGTTATGAGGATCTACGCTTCAGGAACAAAATAAATGACTGGCAAGGCGATGAATAAACGAGTAAGCCGTCAAACACCATACCTTTTAATCGTCGACCACAGTAACAATAACAAGGTTACCTCGTATTGAATAAGCCATTGCAAAATTAACAAATTTTCATGACAGAAGTAAACCGCTAATCACCAATTACCAAGACCTAGAAATACACGCGCAGGGTGGTGAAAACCTATAGGGTTTGACTACTGCTTGAGTAGAACTGACGATAAAATCAGATTTACCAAACTGATCAGTTGACATGTCGGACTGGGGTCAATCATGTGACTAACCAATGCTTGCATTTTATATCACGTGAATGTGTTGTAGGACATACCAAAACCACATATATGTATACACAATAAAAAGATGATACCAGTTATGAGATATATTTGGATCTGAGATTGGCTCCACTTTTTGCCTGTAGGCCCTCCATCTTCTGATGAGAATAAAACGGAAAGATGAACCAAAAACGAATCGATATCCGAGCACTTTGTGTGACATATCTGTCCGATTTTGACTGGTCAGAATTCCAAAGGAACGTAATTTGCATATAGATCGATACTGATCCGCTTTTTCGCATTCACATCGATGAACCTCACTATGGTGCCGGATTTTTTTTCTTATCCGAGTTTTAATCTTGTCAAGTAACATATGACATGACAATCCGATGAAATCAACAACGAGTTGCATTCCTGTCCTGTATTGTTTTGTATTGTATTCAAGCTTTAGCAAGTTATACACAAGCTTTCAGCCAAAAAATAGACCACCGTTACAATTCTGGTAACATCACTGCATAAAGATGACGAAAAGGAACTGGGTTGATTTTACCGTGTACTCCAGTAAAATATATCGGGAGTGCGAACGCTTTTATCCACGAACAATGACAGATCAGTTTAAATGTAGCCATTTCCGTCCACTCACCTCAGGACGTTGTGATCAGAATGTTCCTGCTTAACACCATTACACAGCACCCCAATGCCGTAATGCAGAAATTGATAACGGAGTGCCGAAGGTTGGAAAATTTGAAACACCGTGCGGGTATAACATTATCATTGGACAGTTTCGTTGTTGACCGGCTCAGTTACACACTCAGTCCAGTGGAGCCTTATCAGGTTCATCATTCCAAATCCTAGGGTTTAGGTTACCCTAACGGTCGGGTGTTTAATGAGAAACGCAATTTTTTAACGGTGACACTTCCTCATCCATAGAGTTTAATTTCAAAATCTTACTGTGTGTGGTTGTCTCCAAGATCTTTTGCTTACACGGGATAGCCACGGATTTGGGTCATTCAAGCGAGCGAACAGCTTGCGTAACCAGGGGATTCAGAATGTGCAAACTACGAGGGAGCGACAACGAAAAATGATTGGGGATTGAGGGAGACCAGATCAACGATACACGGCTCACCGTTATTGGTCCAAACAGAAGTGTAGGAAAACTGACGCATAAAGAATGGTGAGTAAAGCAGTTAAATGAGTCAGATGGAAAACAAGACAAGTGAACCACAGAGAACAATGCCAAGGTCAAACTTGTGATGAAGAAGCTAAGGATGGTCGGCGAATGGACAGACGTTTCATGAGGGGGTGGGGGTGATGAGGCGACGGATAAACAAGCGGCTGTTTGTGTTTACTCGGGGTGACGTACGCACAAAAGTGCATTTAGTCACACGGCGCGTTGGAAGAGCATGGCACGGGACCGGTGTGAAAAGAGGTCAAACACTGGGTGCGTAGTTAACTAAGTTAAACAGACACAAGGGGCTGGGGGAAACAATGTTCTCCGTGTGATGTATCGCGGTCCTTTGATTCGGTTTCAGTTTCAGTTTTTACAACCATTACCCATGCACTTTCGTGCGCCGATTTTGGTTGCCCATTTGGATAAAAGAGCGAAATGAAGATTGGAATGTCGAAGCAAATTCAAGCGGAAGATGGGGAATACATATAGAGTGGTGTTAGAAAAATAACGAGTGGNATGCACAAGCGCCATTGTTTGCGACACCCAGCCATATCACTCAGTGTCTCTAACCATTGGTGACCATGATCTCGGGGTCCCCAGCCAAGTCGCCTAACGGGACCAATGTGATCCACTCTCCTGGTTAGGGTTTTCACACTCATGCCAGATCTGCGCTTGACTGCCCTTCGTTGTTGTCCAATCGCTACCAGCCTTGACAAACATCGTTCGCCGTGGCAACTTATATGGTGACATGCGTAGCACATGTCCCAACTAGCGTAATCTATGGAGGTCGATCACTTCCTCTAGTGGACGACCGCGACTGCCTAAAACTTTACGCCTAACCTCAGCATNTAGTGGCCAAGTCTCTGCACCGTAGAGCAGGACTGACCGAACTGCTGCAGCCTACACGCGACCCTTCACAGACAGCCGGATGTCGCGACGGCGCCACAAATGTCTCAAGTTGGCAAATGCCAATCGAGCATTTTGTATGCGCGCCGACATTTCATCTGTGATGCGTCCGCCATGTGAGATATAGCTGCCTAGATAGCAAAATTTGTCTACTTCCTCCACTACTTCCCCAGTTAGGGTGAGACTGGGTGCTGGATCAACCCAATCTTGTAGTAGCATTTTACACTGAAGGTGCAAAACGCATACCGAACATGGCAACACTAGCACTCAAACTATCCAGAAAAGCTTGCAACTTATCGGATCGTCACTTAGTAGCACAATGTCGTCTGCATACTCTAGATCAGACAGTCTGCCACCCGGAAGTAAATCGATACCGCTATCCCTGCACGAGGATAGGGCTGTTTCAAGAATCAAATCTATGACAAAGTTAAATGGAAAAGGTGAGAGAGGGCAATTCTGTCGAACACCACTTTCCGTGGTGAACTCGGGTGAAAAAGTGCAGTACGCTCGAACTCGCCTTCGGCTATTATTGTAGAGGAATTGTAATATTGAAATAAACTTCTCGGGCACTCCCTTCAGGGAAAGGCAGCGCCAGAGTCTAGAGCAGTCGACTGAGTCGAAAGCCGCTTTTAGATCGAGGAAAATAAAAGTGGTGGCCGCCTCCCAATTCCTGAAAATGATTCCATTATATATTTCAATATAAGGAAAAGAAAAGTTAACGGACTAGTAACGAATGGGTTGAAGATGATGAATGATATCAGTCATTCTCTTTTGGTTCGAACATTCGTCTTGTTTGTTGTTGTTTGTTTTACGTATTTTCGCGCACATTGTTGGTCTAGCTACTAAATACTCCGAAACTTCGTGGTCTTCGTGGCTGTCTAACAGGTACGTTCAGCCAACCCACATTTCTTTTCGTCAATCCGAACGTTCACAATTACGTTGAAATTCTTTTTGGTTTTAAATCTGGCACTCGTTACCTCACACTCATTGATCCTCTACCATTCCTTACCGCTTCCTCGTATTTCATTCCGTGGATCAATAGCGAGAAATATGTGGACACTATTCATTTCCACAATCGCTCATGTTCAGATCTCAACCTTTTATCTGAGTTAGTTTCACTTGCTTTCATTCTGTTCCTCCAGACTTAGATGTTCCACATTATTTATCCCGTGCTTGTATTTACAGGTGTTTGCCCTACCCTTGTTGTACTGCTCGCCTATCTTTTTTCTTTACCTGAAAGCTAAGGACTTTATATAAAATTTTGTATTGATGATTTACTCAAACCGGCTGTACATATCACGATACAGCTTACAGACAACCAATCAGGAAACGAAAAACCCACCAATCAGATCGAGCTAACAGAGCTAACAAATGGACCCTGTCGACACCAATTGGAGAACAAAAGGAGATGATGCACAACTATGATACATATTTGCTTGCTTTTCTGAATAAAAAGATAAGCTGTCCAAGCAGTCCGACAAAGCATACAATACAGACAGGCGAACAATCTCGTTTTCCAGGATTCACAGTCGTGCCAATACATCACAATAAATATGCCAATAAATATGTATGTCTCAGTTCTCAAGTATAAGAATTTTAACTGTTTTGGGAAGGGGAATTGTGCTGGTTGTACTGGTTGGACTAGGAATACGAACCACGCAATACGGATCACGGAATACAAATCAAGGATTAGCAATCACAGAATGGATCACGTAAGCCCTGGACCGCTCAGGCATTAGCACGCAATACCCTACCTACTTGAGGCGCTAGGAAAAGGCCACAGGAGTAGTAGTTCATTTATTGGAAGAAATAATGAGGATGAAATAATATGTACAAAGTAGGCTCATTGGTTATCTGGGATTCTACCAATCACAGTCCAATATTGCTTGCATAGTTCCGCTTCTGTCTGGACTGCACTGTTTTTGATTGGCTGGTACGATCTGCCTATGGTACTTAGTCAGAAGCAGTGATACGTACGCGCATTGTTGACGTCATCCTTGAAGTTCCATTGATCGTATTTGTCCAAAAACTGTAACGCGTCACCCCAGGGTACGCGTCATCCCGTAGGCCCGGATCAACACAGGAGGATTATTTCGGGCCAATTTTGCTTTCGGGCCGGAATGCCCAATGATCGTCGGCATTATTCAGAATATGGGGTGTGTGGAGTAGACCAGGGGAGCTTGAGTGCATGCACAAATTGTGATTGGGCACACAGAGGATGGTTGCGAAGACGCATTCCTACCGCTTTCGCTGTGACAAGCATACTGCATTGAACCTGCCTTGATAGTGGACCCCGAACCCGATACAATAGGCGGAATGCCTCAGTCACATTCACAGTGTGATTTGTTTCAACTGGGTATGAAACCACTGCACCTATATTTTGCCATTTGGGATATTGTTTACGGATTCGTTCGAACAAACGCCTAACCGTGCGTCCTGTGTACCTTGTTCCACAAGAACACGTAAATAAGTACACAAAATGAGATGGCAGATTTAGGTATTTTGCCATAAACACCTTATTGGTTGGGACTTAAGCGAAACGTTGAGATTTAAACTTCTCCGTTCTCATACATCGGTTGATGCGAAAAGCCCCATTCTGTACCTTCTGTTCTCGTAAGTACGCTGTTTAACTACTATAGATAAACTATAAGGGTGTCTATCATAATAACCAAAGACTATTCGTATCCAAGTCCTTTTTCCATTTTATTCTGTGAATTGTGCTGAAAATCCATCGTCTTTTCGGATGTATGAAGCCTCTTTTGACTTAGTTAGACTTTTTCATATTGAACCGGCAACCGTTTGAAAACTTGAATTACTATAGCGGATTAGAAAGTAACTTCAAAATGTCTTCTTAACAAACTGAGGCACTTTATGGGAACCAATATTTTGATTAGACTAATCTCGATTTTTCCTCCATCCTCTCTCACTTAACACATATTCTGCTCGTCGCATTCAAACAAGAGAAAGACCTACGCTTGTTACCCCATCAAAAGAAGGAAAGAATAATCGTTTGTGATAAGACCGAATACCAGTCGTAATGCGAATACACGGTACTCCTAAGGGCCTGTGGTCTAAAACAGAAAATTAGAACCCGCAAGACAGCTTGCAGATTTGAACCGGGTAAGCGATTTATTAAATTTAATTTAATAATAGTTATTATATAGATAAAAATTCTTTGAGAATACTTTGACAGACTAAACAAAAGGCTGAACTTAGGTCGAGATGGCCCATATGCGCGCGTTGCAGGTAGAAGGATCGATCCTTGCATAAAATTCATTTCTGATTTGCACCTGATTTCCGAGAAGTATGATATGGTGGAGTGTGTATGTGATGATCTAGATATACGCGACCGCATTCCAATCACGACCAGGTATAGCTTCATGGTATCCAATCACAGCTCAGGATGCTCGGCCAATGGTACACCGGGCGAACATTACATCCGAGTTGGTACTTATGAGGCGTCGGCACAAACAGTTACGCGATTGGACGACGGTCGTTTAACCAATCATATGGACTATTACCTTCTTCTTTAAGACATGATCTAATTCCATCAATAAACATAAGCATTTGGCGCTATCAATTCCTCGTGTATTTCATTGGTGTCCGCAGTTCTGGTTGGAGCCAACCCAGTTCTGAGTATTACACTACCGGTTCTCGTATTCCGATATTCAATCCTATTCCGATTGCCACAGGTTAGTCCATTTCTGAATCAGTTCTCTGTACCTTCAAAGCGTGTGGAAACATCTGGAAGGATAAAAAACGTCTCCTTTATGCTATCCAAACCATTTGAACATCCCTCGGTGAGGTTGAAACCGGATTACTGCAGAATGTATCGTCCTGTTTCTATGCCTTTTCAATTTCAAGTGAATCCCATCAAACGCATTCTATTGGGAACTCCACAAAGTGATTGGGCTTCAGCCGTCGCACGTAACCGATTAGAACGGGTCTAGAAAAACCACGAATAAATTGCTTTTTTCCATAGACAAGCAAAATCATTTTTTGCGTGAATTGCCGGGCGAAAATGAAAGATTCTGTGCGGTGGGGTTTGACTGTACTAGCCCTACTCGGAAATGTTAGGCCGTTGACCGTTGATCAAGTGAGCCTAAGACAATAGAGGTCGAACCCGACGGTAATTGACCTCGGTTGTTTGGTTAGGGAAGTGAATTACGTCAAAATGAGTCGATAAGTCGGTCACCGCATTCAAACGGAAATATTGGAATGAATCGTTGCATGAATGGATACAGCAGCAGTTCGTGTAGCAGTAAAACACCTTGAACATATTTACAACGAGCGGAGTAGATGTATAGGCCTCTTCCTCGGGTGATACACGATGATGACAACAACGGAATTTATGAAATACTGGAGGTTTTGATGGCGCAAATCCGAGTAACGAAAGGCCAGTGCGCACATCACACGATTAGTTCTATTCAGTTCAGTTTTTGTATCGATCGGATTTGTGTTTCGTTTCATGCTGTTTCCTTCGATCGATGTAAGATTTTCACCCGAGTGCAGCACGTGTGACTCATTTGAGCTTTGAGCTGCATCATTTATTATGTGATTCACGTTGGATTCGATGTACACCAAGATAGATAGATAGATAGACACGGATAGATAGATAGATAGACACGGATAGATAG
>UZAN01049656.1:7482-21733 GCA_900618425.1 Echinostoma caproni
ATTCGCAGGGAATGACGCAGATAGGGCCCCGGGGATGGTTCGCTTGTTGAAGAAACTAGAGCCACGACACGAGGAACGGGTGGAATCCGAAGGTGGGTAATTTCGACAGCAGACCTTCATATCAAATGCGATCGAAGGCCCGTGAAATATCGAGCGAGACCTTGTGAGTTTTCGTGATTATCGAGTGCAGTTGACTAGGAATAGGTTGTGAGAGCCAGAGGGGTTGACCTGGATACCCTCGGGTTAAGCAGAGCTGAATGCTACCAGGCGCGTCCCGGGGTCGTGGATGGGGGGATACCTTCATTGAAGGTTAGCTGTGAATAGATTGTGGTACACCGCAACAAATAAGCAATCGTGAACAAACAGCGGCGGCACTACCAGGGTGTGGTGGGTTCCGCCCAGATCGGGTGGTTTGCAAACATCTAAACTACAAAATCTTGTCGAACACTTCTGGTTATAATGATAGATGGAAAGGGATGGCTGGATGTATGGGTCAGACAGTAGAGTCAGTAGATAGGGTGGATTTATGTGCAAACCGAAAGCCCAAGACCCCTGCTTTTTCGCGTGGTTCACAACCAGGAGAAGCGTAGGAATTGTTAATAGGACTAGAGTTGGAAAGGTAGAAATTGTGATAAATCGTTTTTGACAGGAAACCAAAATGTTAGGTTATCAAAGTCGCGGGCGCAGCCAAGCGCGCACCTCTGTGGTACACGAAGCGTTCTTTTGCTCTGTATGGTGAGGCGTCATTTGTTTCAGCAAGCCAGAAAGTCACGAAGACCGTCCAGGTTGTCTGAATATCAAGATTAAAAGGCCCATGGTCGGTGCGTAATTAGTATAGTTTACACTAGTTGACCTGTTACGATAACTCATTTCCTTCGATTGTTTTGTGCTTTACTATTCTGTTCCGACGTTTTTAAAGACTCTAATGAAATTCTGTTTTGTTTCAGTCGATTCATCGAATACCGTCATGTCGAACCAGTTAACTCAGGGTGACAGTAGATCACTGTTGCGTTCAATTGACAAGATGTTGGACTCTATAATTCTCCATGTGCGTACACAAAGGAAGGCGTACGAAACCGTGGTAAGTGTTTTGGGACTTCTTGGTAGCGTGAACGAACCCGAATATTGATCTAGGATAGTTCAAAGCTTCGTACATCAAATGAATGACGAAGGAAGCATACAATCTCAGAGGCTTTCTGAAAGCCTTATTCTCAGAAAAGTTGGAAAGCATAGACCAATGTTAAAATACAAATGTGTACAATAAGTGAATTGTTTATTTCTGTTTTCTAAACCCAACTTTCACCAGCCTCTTCTGACTAGCAACAAAGTCTGTTTATATATATTTTACTCGCGTCGGGGTCCAGACTGTGCAGCAAACAAATCACGGCACAATACTATTTATCAAAGGAAAAGTTCCATGATTTGCTTGTATGCTCGATACTGTTAGGGTACCCAGACCAAACCAGTTTAATTTTATTGGGGAATTCTGGACCAAGGAAGCAGAGCATACAACTTGTCTGTCACTCGCTGAAGCCTGTTGCGAAATAAATTACAGATTCTGAAGCCTTGTCAACCCCCGAATCTGGGGCCCTCAACATATCCGCTGCGTATCAAAGACGCGAATTCAGTATTTGAATAATATACCCTTTTAGAAGGAGCCGGCTCTGTCCTTGGGATACTTACGTCGCACACCAAGAACCGACAAAGCTCGCCTACTAGATCAGATAGAAGTAGGTATGTAATTGAACGACGAAGTGTGTCTGCTGTGATAGAATGAATTTCCGTCGATAGCTGTGGATGCTTGATGAAACTCCGCGATTCAGTTGGTATTAAAAAAACATCAAAAAGTGTCTTCATTCCCGACCAAACGCAATCACAACGCACAAAAGGACGAGTTTTACGATAAACTTACCGAACTTGTCCAACTGAACCACAGCTGTGATGTGATCGTGTTGGCAGTCGATTGTTCTAGTTCAACGCGCTAGCCAACCTAAGGTGATCACCACAATGTGCTGTTGGTGAGTGTGGCTCAGTACAAAATTGAAGGTCTTGGTGGATTAACTGTATTGAGTCTGTTCAACATCAAAAGGTTTTTGTTCATCACTTCCGCGTATGCAGCAACCAACTACAGTCCCACTTCAAAAGAGGACGAATTTTACGACAAACTCGTCGAACTCATTCGGTTGAACCACAGCTCTGGTATTGTAGTGCTGGCAGGTGATTTTAACACAGGCNAGAGCATTTCGCTCTTCCTGCTCAGCGAACAGACAACGGTGATCAACCACTTCAGTTCGGCGCGGATCATCGGTGGTTCTTATCTAGCACCATATTTCGACACGTCGAACGGTAACATGCTGTTCTAGTTCAACGGGAAAGTTGACCCAAATTGATCACATAGCTGTAAGCTACCGCTGGCTTGGTTCAGTACAAAATTGCAGATCCTATTGGGCCGCTTGTGTTGTGTCGGACCATTCACTANCATCTGTTTACACACGTTATAAGGAGAAGCTGGGACAGGAGCTAAGAGAACCGCGACATAGTGGAGTAGACCAACAGTGGAATTCAATTCGATTTGCAATGCATTCAGCAACGAGCTTTGCTTGTGGGACCAAGCCCGAAGTTCACCGAAGACATTAGATCTATCAGGAGTCAGTAATCTTGATGGATCAAAGGCGAAAGATCCCAATCTGCCAGGATCAGCAAAGGAACCGGTGGTGCCTGCAAAGTGAACTCATGAAAACCCTTTAGAAAGGTCGCGAAAACGCATGGGCCAAAATAGCTAGCGAAGTGGAGATAGCTTCTGCATCAGGGAATAATCAGACTTTTTCACCTGATAGGCAGCACCGGAGGTCGACGCATATCGGCCAGTGAAACCATTTGCGATAAAAGTGGACAGAGTATCCACAATAAAGAACGACGACTTGATCGCTGGGCAGAGTATTTTAGTGGACAGTTCAATTGACCTAGCACTAATGCGGCCATTCTAGTTATGGCAGCGGAAACCACATGCTTAGTAACATGTGAGCCCGCGTCAGAAATAGAAGTGCGAAGCTGCATTCAATCATTAAAGAAAGGGAAGGCTGAGGGACCTGATGGGCTTCTCCCTATTATTTTCCAGGTGGGCGGTGATTCTCTTGTCGACTCACTTCGCAGCCTTTGGTCGGAGGAGCGTATCCCTTTGTCCCGGGGAAAACCGTTGATCCTCCCGATCTTCAGGAAGGAATCACGCAACAACTGCGCTAACCACTGTGGGATTAGTTTAGTTCCGATAATCACGAGTGTTGACTTCTGTGATACTTCGCCACCTAATACCCTTTTAGATAGTCTGCACTATCTACGATAACTAACCGCGAATTACCTCAACGTTTCTGGATACGATGAAGAGCAATACGACTCTTGCTCTGAACAGGTAAGAAGACAGACCACGCGTGACCAGCGGTTTATAGAGCGAGACCTGCAGCGAAAGGTTTACACGTGCAATGAGGTAGCGTGACTCATCGGGACAAGTGTCAATTCCACGGTTGAGCGTAAACAGGTGAATGCACCTGGTAAAACAAGCTTGTTTCGAGTAGAAAAAGACTCGTAGGCAAAAGGTGAAAGTGCTGTGTGACTACACCATTAAGGGAGAGGAATTTTCGCGAACGGCAGTCAAGATTCCAACCAGGTCGTGGTTGCGTCGACCAATTTTTCACTCTGCGTCAAGTCTTCGAATCGCGCCACGTATCGTCGGCCAACACTCGCAGTGTTCCTTGACCTGAAAAAAGCCTTCGGTTCAGTTGACCGTGAAGCTCTGTTGCTGTTTCGCAATGGAATGCCGCGAAAGTATGAAAACCCATTGTGCTCTCTGTATCTTCATACTTCTGTTATCATAAGGGTCTACGGTGGGCTAAGTAAATCGTTCGAAACCAAGAGCGGTGTTCTCCAAGGGTACCCAGTTTCACCATTCCTGTTCATTTTGGTCATTGACGAAATGCTAGAGAACGCACTTAGTGTTCTCCAAAACGTCGGTATTGGATGGACAGCTCAAAAAAGCTGTTCGATTTAGAGTACGCTGACGACATTGTTTACCTGTTCGAATGTATGGAGGGTGCGCAAAGCGCTCTTGGCAGACTTTCGGCTTGCGCTCTGCATTTTCCAAGTGCAAAGTGATGCAACAAGACTAGGTGTTGTCTACCGCAGCGCAGTTGCGGTTCCAGTTTGGAAGAAACGGCGTGGAAGTCAACAGATGACATAAAGTTGAGGCATGAAGAAACGCACAGAGCGATTAGGTAGAATCGGTGTCTCCCGTCTTCCCGGTTGGTTCCGAAAGACTGCAACTGGTTGGTTGGAGACTAAAGGATATGGTGGCTAACCGACAGCAGTGGCGTTGTTGTCATCTCTTATCAGCTCAGAGTACTTCAAAGGGCATGTTTGCAGAGTACTCTGTTTGCCTCCCTCCAATTAACCCAATCCCTCTCAATCTTGTGCTTTATCATTTGATTTGTGTACACTGTGAGCTTGGCAACGATCAGTAAAGTTCGTTTTACTGTATCTCGTTGTAAGATGATGATGAATCTGTTCACGTACTAGCTATGATGCGCTTCAACTCATCGGTGACTGGCAAATTTGACTAGCCTATCATCGCCTGGGCGACCC
This sequence comes from Echinostoma caproni, assembly GCA_900618425.1. Classification (NCBI taxonomy): domain Eukaryota; kingdom Metazoa; phylum Platyhelminthes; class Trematoda; order Plagiorchiida; family Echinostomatidae; genus Echinostoma; species Echinostoma caproni. The sequence continues at coordinate 12,118 of UZAN01049656.1, forward strand.
AACAGTTTCTGGCTATCCTCATCATTATCTGTCGTACAGCGGAATGCAATGAATCGCGCTTCAGTGATCGATGCCAAACTCGCAGTGCACACAAAGTTAGCGAGGGTATGCAAAATGCACAGTGGGTTAGGCTTATTTCTAAGGGGGAGGGAACGAAATTGCGCCTATGCGGTCAATACAGATGACAGAATCTTACTCTACATACACACCTTTTCAGGCACTCTGGTTTGTGATAAGAATACTACTGCTGTCGTTTCGCCACCATATCCTTCAGTGTCTCCAACCAACCGGTTGCAGAGTCTTTTGGACTCCAACATGGAAGGCAAGAAACACTTACTCTAGCTAATCGCTGTGCATTTCTTCATGCCTTATTTGGATGCAATCCGTTGACCTCTATGGTTTCCTCCAGCTCGGCGCGGCTATCGCGTGTAGGACGTGGTGCTATGGAAGACAACAGGGCATGCGCAATACGTGTCTGAACCAGTGAAGCTTACTAATCTGGGTCCAATGCGTTAGCAAATTTAACCCCGACTAACTCCCAAACGCGATGGTGTACCTCCAGTTTACTGAGCCGTTCACCAAACCCCGCCGAACGTAAGAGAAGTTCGCTCCATGCTCGAATAACATGCTTTGGTATGCAAATTCACCAAGTGGAGTCATAGATGCTGCTTCTACGCGCAGTCTGCTAGAGAATATGCTGATTCAATGGGTATCACGAACCATTTCTATCCTTGCGCGGCTGTTTGAGGTCAGCCCACAAAGATCGTGATCCAGTTTCTCTTAGATTGTGGATTCCCGCTAGCCGATGGAAAGCATGTAAGCACTGCGTCTTTCTTGATGATGTTGATTCACTTTTTCAGTTGTACACCAAGACAACTTTTACGAGAAAAGGTACCGAGGTTGAGTGTTTGTTTCATTAGCTCCGTCTCGGATTACTGCAGGACACGGCCAGGTCATTCATTAGACCATCAAGTGTGTGCAATTTGCAGAAGCCACGTTACGCATCCGTGAACAGGCCGGGAGTGGATAAAGATACGGTGACGAAGGCTGATATCTCTGCGGGTCCGTGGTGGTACTTCTTTTTTTTTGTTGGATTGTCGAGGGTCAGGTACACACTTAATATGCTGGTCGTTAACAAACTAGTTTTGAAGAGATTCGGAATGCCTTTGATGAACTTTGCGAAAAAGATAATTCGATGGTAAACTGACGGGTGCAGCGAATGAGCCTCCTGGAACTGTCGCATCGTTCGCCCGTTCCAAGTCCGATACTCTGTACTCTAAGCTAGCTTTTCGTTACCTGGATTGTTTCGCAGTAAACGTGGTTGTTCATCGTACAGTGAAGTGAGCTTCATTGCTGCCAAGTTGAACAGCATCAACCGAACGGAACAGCTTAATCCGACTTCAGTGCTGTGTGTCAAACTGGAAGTGTTTGCCGTAAATGCAGTTCCTCGCACTGGTAACTGAGCGATGTTCCTGTAGGAGTTCTAAAGTTTTATCACATATTCTATTTGCTTTTATATAATCCAGAGGGACAAAATTGACTAGCCTTGATGGAGCTTGAAGACCGGAAGAGCACGCTATAGCTGCTCGCTGTAACTCACAGTGATGCTCGAGTATTTCACATAGGGTAAATATCTGGTCTACTCAGTTTCAAGCACAGACGTTAATTCCAGCCCAGTGACACGGAAAAGTTTTTTATTTTTGTTTCTTTTCATGTTATTGTCCCTCCTCCGTACGCATATGAACATTTGTTGTATTAACATGGGTGGACGAATAACTTGTTCACTGCATTGTTTTTTTCCAAAATGTGTTCTGTTGGTCAAACAAGCCAAGAACTCAATGAGAAATGGAAATTGTGTGGTGATATGACTAGCTCTAATGCCCACTTAGAAATACCAAAGTGTATTGTTGAGCTTAGGGTTGATTTTGGGGAAGTGAAAACTACAAAGCTCTTTAGGGATCATGTGTCAATAAATTTCCCCGTGATGGAATGTTCGGCTAGCGGAATGCTCCTTTTGCTCATCGATACTTCTTTCAATCTTCCTTTTATCTCTTTATCCAAACGGGCTGCAACAAAAACCGCCCACAAAAGTGCATAGTGATTGCTTGTTCCAACTGACCTAAATTGCACTTGCTTAGTTGTAATAAAAATAAAAAAACGTTTGTAGTTACTTTGAAACTATTCTATTTCGCCTGTTCGCCGAGCTTGGCAATTTGTTTGCAAACGTTTCATCACCAGCCGAGGTAACATCATCAGTGCTTGTTGAAGTGGTGAAACAAACCATCTGATGCGAAAAGGAAAACTCAACATGCTATCAAACCGCGAGGACAACGCACTCAAAACATCGAAGCTGAATAAGGATATCGTCCTCCTCCCAACAGATAAAGGACGAACTCTTGCGGCTAAAGATGAAACTAACTACATTCAAAAGGTCAAAGAACTACTCCAAGACACTAACACCTACTGCAGGATGGACACGGTCCCCACCGGGAAACTGGAAAAGAAATCAACACTACATTGGAACGACTGGAAGAACTGCATCAAATAACCAAAGAGGAGCGCTATGGAATGAAAGCCAAAAAGTCCATTATCCCACAATTTTACGGACTACCGAAGGCACACAAGGAAGGAATTCCCCTGAGGCCAATCGTCTCCCTTTCAGGTATGGCCACATACAAGTTAGTAAAAGAATTATGGAAACGACTAAACCTGCTTATCNTTATCTCAGGACACGAGTATATCATCATGAACTCAGGACGTTTCCTCGATCAGCTCAAAATCGTCAACATCCAAGAAGACGAAATAATGTTCTCGTTCGACTTCACCGCTTTGTTCATTTCGATCGACTTGGATCTGGCAAGACCCACGTAAAAATGGCCACTTCACAAACGCTGATGATGTTACCTCGGCTGGTGATGAAACGTTTGCAAAAAATGCCAAGCACGGCAAACAGGTGGAATGAAATTCAGTTCATTCGAGCTACGAGAACCAATTTTCGATGCTCTGAAACTATGTTCCAAATTAATGCCACCGTACACTTCTACTATGCTTTGCCACAAAGTTTTTCTTTATTTGTCCTTTTCATTTTCAGCTCCAGAATCAGTCAGATGCCTACGAACTGTGCGAACAAACTTTTGAGACATCTCAAAAGTTTCTGTCGTTAAGACCCGTCGACAAGAGAAATTCTTCGTTTTTTCAACTCACTAAACTACCAACTCCACCAAACAAATCACCCAATGCGTTACCTTATTCCCCTATGCAGCCCACGAGTCTGCTGTCGCCAAGTTCATTACAGCTGTCCTCTACAGAGACCGATTCTGCATTGATTCATTCTAGCCTTCCGACGTCGCAGTTACGATCTCACCGTTTATCGGCACAATTCGCTTCAATTCATAGACNACCCCTTCCGAATACGTCCAGTAAAGTTCAGGTTGCACGACCGATGAGTACATCCCGTTCCCATACACCTAGTTGCAGCTGTTTCGTCACTGGGCACTCCAATCCAACATCACGTAGAACAACTCGATTCGAGTCGGAAGGAGTGTGCTACCGGTAAGTCCACTATTTGCATTGGTCCATCAGAACAGCTGTTTATATATCTCCGTCAAATGAAACGAAGGCCCATATCGTAGGATATGATCGCTTCATCCGCTGTTGTGTATGCCACGCCTAACCTAGCGAGGCCTCATGTGGTTCGTCACTCCGGGGCTTAGGTTACCGGCTTTCATCACTGAACAACAGGTCTTCGTAACTATGGTAGTCCGCCCGGTCTGCTGTTCATCACACATGTGTGTAATAAAATGAACACAATCCAAAACGGACAATTATTTAGTGTTATCTTGATAATTCTCATTATAATATATCTGAAGAGCAACCAAAACCATCTAACTTGCAAGTGGAGTGATAAACTTCTCTTCCTGATTTGTCACCTTTTTCGTTTTGGGTGGCATGACTGCCTGGTGAGACGCGAATGAATAGGAAGCTAGTGACATGGCCTGTTCCCAGTAGACAATTATCGCGACCGACTAAAAACCGTAAGATTATAATGGCTTAGAGCTTACGGAAATCGTTTAGGTGGATTTATTGTACATATATAAATGTACCTCATACTTTCGAGATAATCGCGGGCACTGCAATTTTTAGAGACCTTAGTTTCCTGCCATTTGCACATCAACCCCTCTGGACTGATTTTTTTTATTACACACCCACGTGTGTTGAACAGCAGACGGAGCGAACCTCAGTCACGAGGATCTGCTGTTCAGTCGTGGAAACCGGGAACCTAAGCCCCGTTACTTGTAGTGGCGAATCACATAAGGCCCTTATAGGTTAGACGTGGTATTAAACCAGATGACAGCAGAGCTGCCTACCACCAAAGTCGGATGGCGGTGGCGGGGCTCGGACCATAGGGTCCAAAGCGCGCCGGTGACAGCCACTAAACCACTGCGCCACCACCACCCATCCATTCCATTCCTCTTTGTACGTATTACGACCCTCTACCTACTGCATAAAGATCACACAACCTCGAGTTATCCGTGACACTTCTCATCCTGTATACCATATTCTGAGCGTTTTAAAATTGTGCTTCTACTAGTTATGTGTTCACATCTAGACATTATTTATTTTAACTTCGCAACACTGGTTACTTAATTCCGTGCAAAACGTATTATAGGTGTTCTCATATCCCTTTTCTCAAGCTATGCTTATAAGGAAATTGTTCATTGGCGACTTTAGATGGGTTCATTCTGATTTTTTTTTAAATACACGTGATAAACGGCAAAAGGCCTGACCCCTATCGTCATGACGACCTGCGGTTTACTCATCCCAACCTGAACACTGAAACTTGGAGTAGTCAGCCATACACAGCTCTCACAGGACTTGCACACTGTAGTTCCGAATGATAACAAAGCTGCTTACCACCAGAGTTGTTTGACGATGGTAGGGTTCAAACCTAGAAGCTCAGGACCCGGAACATTTCAGTGACCAATCTGAACCATTTGATCACCACCCAGTACTTCTACCGCTGATCCCAATATGCTCTCGCTCTAACACTTGCACTTGTGATCTGAAGGCAGTGATACTTAAACCATTACAACTTCGCAAAAGAATCATTCCGTTTTCTCAGATTCCTTACCATTATCTTCCGTGCACACTCAGCGTTTTGTGTAACCTTGTCGTTCTTGCATTGATGAACCAGCTGGATTGCGAAGATAGCAATAACAACTGGAGCCCTAAAATCCACAGTTAATGCCTAGTAATAAAGATCCGGATGCAAACTATATTCAGACTATTCACATTGCTACAAATCACGATAAGTTGTATAATACAGAACAGAACATTAGGCTTCTGGATTGTTTGATTTATGTTTTCAACCTCTGATTTCAGATGTTCAGTGCCACTCCCCGAGCCTGTAGAAAATCACACTAGCGTGGAATGCAGCTGCAATACTTTATGCAACAGCGGTTGTTCCCGATGCTCACCTGCAATCGACCATTTACTCGTATCGCGCCATTCCGCGTCTCGTTCTATCTTGGTTCCGTCTATTCACCGTCAGTCCACTCCACAAAGCTGGGTGGCTTACTGTAAAAAGTCGCGTCTCCCCTGTTCTGCTCCAAAAGCCCGATCAAATTCGTCCACCTCTGGTGTGGTCAGTCGCACATCACCGATAGTTGAAAATATTCAATCTGCATCGTGTTCATGTCCCGATTGTCATCCCAGTTTGACTTACTATTCTCTCCTTCTACCAGTGGATACTTCTTCCCGCAACCACTCCGCATCCTTTATCACACAGTCGGCACCGGTATTCTCAGCAAAACGCCGTTCGTTGTCTTTGGTTCATCCTGTTTGATTTCTGTATGTTATAACTTGTGTCTAGTCTAAGTTGGTCATACTTCCGCTCATCTGTGTTCTTTTAAACATCTCTAGACACATGAACATTTTTAATCACATTGATTTATGCCTTGCAGTCAGGCCCTCCCGTATTTTCTTCATATGGTGTTTGATTACATATCCAGTGCACTTTCTCGGTTAGTAATTAAGCGGCAGCGTATGAATGAGTAGCACTGATGTTTTGTTGTTTATAACAACCACTTGCTGTGTCCTAAGTGATTCCCTGGTGCATAGTTGAGTCCGTAATTTGGGATTGTTCCTTCGCTGAGCGCTTATGTGATCACGGTCGTATTGAATTGATCGCGTGCATTTTATATATTCCAGAGAGAAATGTTTGGTTCAAGCGATTTTGTCAGTTCTATTTAAGATAACTTTGTAGGTTTTGGGGCTGTAGATAAGAATAGAACTTTATGTTGTCTATAAAAAAATGCAGTCATTAGTTGGTAGTATAATATAGTGCGATTGCTCCATCGTTTTCGATCGTCTCGTCCCTCTCACTCGTGACCTTAAGCAAGTAAATCCCCTGACTCCTAATGCGATCTGATTGGATCATATTCCGCGATCTGCGGCGCTTCAAATCTCTCACCCCAACACGAGACTGTCTGATTACCGACTTGTACGTTTTGTAATGCTCTTGTTGTTACGTCCAGTCCATCCGAGTGCTGATGGCACCCCTGCTACACAATCGAAGTTCACTGGGCCTGCCTGAGACTCACAGCTGTAAAAAAAGGTGTGGTTTCTCGCTCGGGTTAGTTGGGCAAGCACCAGGTCCCTTGTTGCGGCTGAACCATTCGACCGATCGATAAATGAACCCGCCGGCAAAGGAGGAGGATNGTCGGTGTTAGTAGAGCATCAGTGTAGAACGGTGCGCCATGTGGGAAATTCCGAATGAAAAATGACTAAACGATGATGACACTGGGTCAACGCTTGACTCGTCTAAGATACACGCACTATTTTTCGAAGCGGGTTCGGTAAACAGATAGTCATAATAAAACTAGTCGGCGCCCAGGATCATGGGTATCGCTTACAGTCCACACACGTGGACGTGTGGCAAACGGTTTTTACGGATGAAGCCATTTTTCATGTGAACGGAAATGTGACAAGCTCTATTCGTTGGGCCGCTGAAAACCCAAGAAACTTTGTTGGATCAAAATCGCTTCATATTCCCTAGGTGTTAGTATGGGCTGGTATTGTGTACCGCAGGGTTGTCGGGCCGTACTTTTTCAATGGAAACGTAACATGAAAGAATAATTTTGCTTATTAAATTGTTTAAGGCGCTTCATACCTGCAAATGTCACAAGATAATGTGATACCTGCCATCAAGCGTTGGTACCACAGTTTGGTTCCAACAAGACGGTGCAGCGCCACACAATACTCTGGTGGTGAGAAGTTTCCTCGACTCGGGATTTAACTGCAGATGGATTGGCCGAGGATGACCAATGGAATGGTCTCCATGATCACCTGATCTGTCACTCTTGGATTTCTTTCTGTGGGAATATCTGAAGCGAACGGTTTATTCCCGAAAACCGAGAACTATCGAGGAACTTAAACAGAGCATTGTGGCGCAGTGCGAAAGTATTGCAACTGCTACCATCCTGAAGATGGAAGAAAACTATCTTCACCGGATTTTGCTATGCAAGCAGCAGAATGGAAAATATTTGGAACATCTTTTATAATACGAAGATAATTATTCCCGTAATATTTGTTCTTTCTTTCTTCCGGAATTATATCTGCGAAGTAGTTAGCGAGATCGTTCAACGCTAAAACAACCAGTTGGAAAAAAATCAAGAAGAGTTTGGTGTGGGCCTACATTAGGGGATATTGTTGTCCGCTATTAAGATAAGTTCAAAGTTTTATTGTGATTATCTGTTTACCGAACCCGCTTCGAAAAATAGTGCGTGTATCTTAGACGAGTCAAGCGTTGACCCAGTGTCATCATCGTTTAGTCATTTTTCATTCGGAATTTCCCACATGGCGCACCGTTCTACACTGATGCTCTACTAACACCGACTGCATCGGATTCGGAACCTATCCTCCTCCTTTGCCGGCGGGTTCATTTATCGATCGGTCGAATGGTTCAGCCGCAACAAGGGACCTGGTGCTTGCCCAACTAACCCGAGCGAGAAACCACACCTTTTTTTACAGCTGTGAGTCTCAGGCAGGCCCAGTGAACTTCGATTGTGTAGCAGGGGTGCCATCAGCACTCGGATGGACTGGACGTAACAACAAGAGCATTACAAAACGTACAAGTCGGTAATCAGACAATCTCGTGTTGGGGTGAGAGATTTTGAGTGCCGCAGATCGCGGAATATGATCCAATCAGATCGCATTAGGAGTCAGGGGATTTACTTGCTTAAGGTCACGAGTGAGAGGGACGAGACGATCGAAAACGATGGAGCAATCGAACTGTAGACAGCTTTCAAATACTTCTAAGATGCCATAATCATACGAAATTGCAGGAACGATCTTGCAGCAACATCTAGCAATTTGAAAGTGCTAAGCTAAGGACATATGGGGCAACCTGAATTTACGGTGCGTTGCTACTGCGTATGGCAATACCATCGGCGTACTGCATGTCTACAATTCTGTCTGCAGCTCGACACCGTTCCTTGCGTCAATAATGAGTTTTGTAGAATATCATCAATGGCAAAGCTGAACGGAAACGGAGAGATAAGACAACCCTGTCCTACCCCAATGGTGATTAGAAATTAAGGTGAGTTCGCTGCAGGCCCCGAACCTTCCGCGAAGTCTGACGGCAGTGTTTTTGGGAGTAATGCATACTTCTTGGGTTCTCCGTATCTCCGCAAATAGTGCATGGCGATCGATGGAGTTGTCCAAAAGCCCGACCTTGGTTTGTCGTTGCTATATGTGACGGTGTTCTTGTAGCTAATGAACTGTGAGGATTTGATCTATGCAACAACGGCGTGCACGAAACAGTCTGCTGTTGGCGGATTTTCCTTTCGCGAAACGAGCCTAGTATGTGTAATAGAAAGGACGCTAATAACTTCGGCACAATAGAAATTAGACTTATGGTTGAAACAGGCGTTATGACAGCCCATGTAGATGGATGTTAAACTCGATTCTTACCATGTGTGTGGTACACTCGATTTCTCCGATCTTAGGGAATAGTTTCACGAGATCTTCACTGTCTTTGAAGAGGACAGGTGGGAAGCTGTCGTGTCGCGTTTCAGGGCTTCAACTTACTTTCGGATCGCTTCTGTGGCTAGCGCTTGGGGGAGGAGGGTGAACTGCAATTTAAAATGTTCTGCCCAGCGTTCCAAACGTCGGTGAGGCCTGTATTTTGGCGTGCCATCTACTTCGTGAATTGTTTCACTAGCGCACTTTATTTTGGAGCCTGTAGCATGGATCTGCTGGAATATTTGCCGGGTGTTTCCACCCATAGTTGCCGATTCCATTCCCTTTGTGCGTAGCGTCCATCAAGCTTCCCAGTCTTCCTTTAAAGTCTTTGTAAGCTTATGATTCAGAGAGGTTCACTATGCTCGCTGTCTGCCGGGATTGACCAATGCGCGTCCAAAGGTCTGAGAGAGTTGGAGGAGATCCAGTGTTTTACAATCCGACGGGCCAGGCCATAACTGTGTAAACCAGCTGTGTGCATGGCGCCTAGGATAGTTGTCTGACGTTAATCTACGCTTCTTGGTGGTTCCTTGCGGCCAACTCTTTTTGGTAATCGGGTCAGAAAGCTTGGCGAAGTCAATCTATTTGCATCGTA
>UZAN01049658.1:0-21728 GCA_900618425.1 Echinostoma caproni
GAAAACAAGCCTAATGCATTTAGTTTACAAGCTGTTAGTACAGAGTACCTGCTGTTGGACTGTTACGTCATTTTTTTCAGTAAATTTACTGTTGACTGACTTATGGGACCCCGCCTGATTCTCTAACCACAGGCTTTAACCTACCAGATGCTTGCGGGTTCTGTACTCGGTGATCCATTTGGACCTGATGTTCAATCACTTGTGGCATGCAATTTTAAAATTTTGCCCGTGCGTTCATTGTGTCTTATGCACTTCAAACAGAAACGAGAGATGTCTATTGGAATGATTATGGGACAAACGGGACGGATTGGGGTTAATATTTGCTACCAAGCACGAATGAAAATAAACCACATAGGGAGGAAGATGAACTATCTTATGATCACAACCGACCTATAAAGATTACATCGAAAACTCCGTTTAAGGTATTGAGGATACTGTTTTCGGTTTTGTGCATCTGCTTGTTGCCATTACTACACGATTCTTGATCATATAGCCTAGTTTCAGTTCTTCGTGGTGGAGTTTCTGTGCATTACTCAATTTAGTCTAGCTTGTTTGCCGATTTGAACTACGGCAGTGTGAACAAATTCCTGTCTTAACGTACGAGGGTTTTGAAAGTTCAATTATGCTCATCATTTTCGGCCTGTTCTTTGGCTTAGCCGTTTTTGAGGCGTATACACTTTTGTATTCAAACCGGATCAAGAGACTGACAGTGAGAATTTGGACCAACACATGATCCGAGAGTCATTGGTCGTACCTGATTCATGCACGAATTTTCAGCCAAAGGAAGTACTAAATGCGGCTGTTTAAGAGTAATGAAGTGCGTTTGCATTACCAACGGTTGGTGAGGGAGAACAGTTTAGAAAGAAAGACAGTTTGTGTTTTCACTGCGGTTGCTGTATGCTTTCTTTAAACACAGCGGTTAGGCAGCAATCGCGCCACTGGATTTTGTTCAGGATCATTTCCCTTGGCTTCATCCATTTACAACAATCTTCATTCCTTGAACGTCAAAATGAAAGGTGGAAAGTCATCATCATCATCATCATCATCACTGTACAGCGTAATACAGTGAAGCGAACTTCACTGATCGCTGCCAAACTCATAACGCATACAAGATAAGCGATAATGTGTAAGGAGGACAGGGATTGACGAACACCGCTGCTAGTTACGAACGACCTACTGAGCTCGCCGTAGACCCTTACGCTACCAGAAGTATGTGAGTAGAGTGACCTGAATATGTCCATATACTACGTCAAATGTTTTCTACATGAAAACGTATATCACCGACATTCTTTATCTTTCGTTTTTATTAATTTTTATTTCGTTCTGCGCGACGAACAATGTGAGTNGTGATCAACTTGAACAGGAATGGCGAAAGAAGGCACCCTTGACGAACACCGCTGCTAGTTACGAACGACCTACTGAGCTCGCCGTAGACCCTTACGCTACCAGAAGTATGTGAGTAGAGTGACCTGAATATGTTCATATACTACATGAAAACGTATATCACCGACATTCTTTATCTTTCGTTTTTATTAATTTTTATTTCGTTCTGCGCGACGAACAATGTGAGTTTTTAACTGAAGTGTAAGCATATATGCTTACACAAATTACAAATACAATACAATACTTCTTCGGCATTTCTTTGCGAAGGAGCGAACCCATAAGGGATTCGCGGTCAACTGAGTCGAAGGCTCCTTTTAGGTCGATGAACACGACAACCGTTGACCGACGGTGTTTACGGCATAGCTCGAGGACTTGACGCAGGGTGAATATTTGATCGACACACCCGCGGCCTGGTTGAAATCCTGCTTGTTGTTCGCGGATTTTTGTCTCCCTGAACGGCGTCAGACGTCGAAGTATAATGGGAGCTAGTAATTTGGTGACTATTGGGATCAAACTTATTCCACGCTAGTTTACGCGATTGTTGCGGGATTACTTCTTAAAAATTGGAACGATCAGTGATTCGCTCCAGGATGATGGACTGCGCTCATGTGACCAGATGTTACGCATTAGATCACTAATGGAGTCTACGAGGTCATCGCTTCCCAACTTGAAAAGAGTGGGAGGAAGCCTGTCCGGCCCTGCTGCTTTTCCTTTCTTCAGGGCTTGGATGCACGATCGAACTTCTGCTGCAGTAGTACTGCTGAAGTACTCCGCCCACCGATCAAGCCGTTGTTCCCTATTGTGAATAGCTTGTCCACTTTTGTCGCAGATTGTTTCACTAACTGTGTTTCTCCGACCTCCGATGTTGCGTATCAGTTGGAACAGTCCTTGACTGTTCCGCGATGCAGCTGCGACTTCCATTTCTTGCTATCGTTACCCCTCTATCGTGCTATCGTTCTCACGATCTTTCTTGAGACTATTCTTGAGTTGACGTTGTAGACGCCACCTAGCCCTGCCTTGATCCCGGGCGGTGGGGATTTGCCGCTTTTCCTCCATCAGTGCTACTGAATCATCAGATATCCAATGCCTCAGGCGGGCTACTGATTCAGACCCACAAGCAACTCTCGCAGCGGAGTGCATTGCTCGGTTAATCTGATCCTATTGTTTATTTACACTACCACCCCGCCGAGCGTTTAGCTCTTGCCTTAGTTCTGATTCAAAACGGGCACGAACGGCTGGGTAAGATAAACGATGATTTGCCAATCGAGTTTGGTGGAATTTTCTGCAACCAGTGAGTTGGAGGGTGAACTGAATCAACACTAACGCATGATTAGACTCAACACGGGTGGTCCAATAGGACTTGCAGTTTTGTACTGAGCCACGCCAACGGTAGCTTACTGCTATGTGGTCAATCGCAGTTAGCGTACCAGTTAAATTGGAGCGCCACGTTGCTGTTCGCTGAGAGCTGCGTCGGAAGTTAATGCTGGTTAGGAACAGATGATGATTTGCGCAGAACTGAAGAAGTTGATCGCCACTATCTGTTCGCTGGAAGGGCAGAACACATTGACCGCCTAGGCAAGCTTGCGATGCGCTCAGTTTTCGAACTTCAGCGTTAAAATCTCCTGTGAGAACAACTATACCGGAGCTTCGACTCAACCGAATGAGTTCTGTGAGTTTATCATAAAAGTTGTCTTTTGTGCCTCCGAACTGCAGTTAGTCGGAGTGTTGTTCGTTTCGAACAACACTCCCAGCTCAGAGAATACACCACCACCAACGTCCACATCCCGAGCTACAATCGTTCCACATTATTTCCATACGCTGAAATGATGAACAGATACCTTTTGGTATTGCTTCCCTTCCGGACTCTGATGGACCCTTGTAACCACATCGCACATAAACGACTATTGATAGGGATCCAATCGAGTAGTGCAGCTTCGGCTTTATTATTGAGTACAATGCCCACACCACGCTGACATGCTGAACGGGCTTCGTCATCACCTGACGCGCGGAGGAAGAACCTCGAAGACAATCCCGGTGCACTTAAGTGGTTTATAGTACTAAAGTCCTGGATTCGCGTCTCCTATACGCAACAAACATCAATCCCCAGAGTCCAGACACGCTTGTTGACCAATCGGCATCAAAGTCCTCGCGTTGAAGGCTCTCAGATTCTGTGAGTGATGAGGCTTCAGAACCTACAATCTATTTTGTGCTAAACTACTTACCGGGCTACTTGGCGACGAACTTTGGCGAGTGACGAACAAGTTGTCTGAGAGAATGTTACGGGTTGGAAGAAAGGGTAAAGGAGGTGGGTTGGGTGCGGAAAACAAAGAGTTAAACAAAGGTTGGGATATCTGAGCATTAGCCCACTTATCACTATCCACCCCGCTCGATGCAATGGGCAGCGCGGTCCTGATTATCCTGCGCGACGACCGATGCAGCATGGAATTAATTTTTGTTTGCATATGCATTAGAGTTTGATGAACGGGTACTACCAGGGTGTCCAGCCACTAAACAGGAGAACGTATAGGGTTCTCGTCCAAAGCCTTAAGTTCTAACAAGAACCTAACCGCAATGCAGTGGGTAAAGCGATGTAGAGGCCCGCTTATTTGGATCAATTACTGCTCTACTATTTTGCCGACTAAGACGCTAACTACGTCGAACCCGCAACTTGGAGGACTTCGTCTGACTTCTACCCGTTGACCTTCCAAGCGTGATTAGATCTGCGGCTAGACAAAAGCCATCTCTTATAGCCCGTTTGGTCAGTGAGGTGCACAGGCCATCACACTACGTCAAGGTGCAGTCTCGTCGAAAACCTCTGATCGATGATTGTTTTTACGTGCAAATTCTGGATGTCGCAACCGTTAAACGAAACTGATCGAACGGTGACGCACTTTTAGTGAAGCTTCACGTCGACGCCTAAGGTGTTTCAGTCCTGCCTAAGCTGTTCAAGTCTTCAAAATACCTCCTGTTATTTTCTTCAATGGTCTATCGTCCTAGTGTGATCATTCACGTTGATCTATTAAAGGATATGGCCGTCTTCCGCATAAGTAAACGTGTAATGTAGATACACTTGATCTGCAGGCCAAGAGTTGAACTTCAGTCACTGACAGGGTCAGTAGTGCCTTTTTTCCCGTTTGACCAAGTTTACCAAAAGCTTCATCTTCTCAAAGTCTACCTAAGAGCTGATAAGACCTATTTTTTATTTCAGGTTATTGCACTTTTTGTGAGTTTGCTTAGTCGCGCTTGATACCTTTTCGTCTCTCACAATGTGCTGACCGAATAACTTGTTCAGATCAATGGGCTCTCATCCACACACACACACACACACACACACACACACACACACACACACACACACCATATATATCGCTTAACAGCAGATTCACTTTAAACGTGTGATCTCGGATTCAGCCTTCTCAACAATCTGGATCATTCCCCTTTTTTCTAAACATTCCCCACACCTCCGTCATCCGGAACCCGAAACTTGTGCACGACTTTTCAGACAAAGTACCCCTCAGACCGGCTCAAGAGGTGCTGAAACTTCGTGCAAATCTTCTGGTTTATTTGAAACAGCTGGTCGCTCGTCAAGGCACTTTATTGGACGCGGAAATGCAAGCGCTATTAAACTATTTGCTTGTCGTGGAAGAGGTATGTGCATTCACCGTAGGGCTCTTTGTCTTGAACTGTTTTTCCATACTATACACTAGTCTAAATAGGCACATGATATACTTTAAAACAACAAACATATCGTTCAGCATGTAATCTCAATCCCAGGGAAAGTCTGAAATATCCTTAGCATCGTACGCAAACTTGAAATTAACTATTTATTCTGTTTCCGTCGCTTAGTTATCCGTTAGTTATCCAAGAGAGATGGGAAAAACACCGTCGCATCTTCTACAAACCAAGTTGGAACGGTCAGTACAAATATTTCCTGAACTTCATCTCTTTCGAGTACACCATAAAGTTCTTATGGTTTCTCGCCTCTAGAGCCCACCGATTCCGTTCAAATGCAACCATAGAAGATGAACGGGAAAGAACGAAGCACACGCTTAAGAAGCTGATGCTTCAAACGGTTCATTGTGAAGTACATCATTGAAAGACCTTGATCATCGAAAAACAATGACTATAGTTAGCAAGGAGTTGTTCTGTTTCTAAGCTGACCCACTGCCTTGCGGGTCAGGCTTTGGTCAACCGAAGGCTCCGGTTGATAATTCCCTTAGAAAATTCACCTGCTTTATCCTGGACACCCCAACAATATCACACGCTCGAGCAAATCATGGATCTTCTTTTCTTTTTATAAAGATTTTTATATCGTGATTTGCTTGGCACACAGTCTGAACTCAGACGTCTATGAAAATAAGGAAATAATAATGTCTGTGTGGTAAGTTTCATAGGTCCAACAGCGAGAGGAGTATCACAGAAAATAGGCTGGCTTAGTTGATCCCTAAATGTTTAAAACAATAACTAGCACAGTGGTAACCCACATCACAGAGAAACGACATCAAGTTGGTAATGATAATTTCAGAGTCATTTACCGAGTACCTCTGAGTGGATCGAAGTCCGAACGGCAGCTCCAATTAGCAATATCGGAAGTGGTAGGTAGCAGTTATATTGCTAAACCTATCATTGTGTGTACAGAGAAAACTGGTCAAAGCATCTCAGCTGTTCTTGTTTCGAGTTGACCTAGATAGTTGATCTGATCGTGACTTCTGTCACGCGATGATGACGTCAGAACATGTAACACAGATTATTACACATAGGTCGACATAACACCACAGCCATGACCTCTGCCCCACAGTTTAAGAGTTATTTAGGTCAAATTAATTCTAATTTACCTACCAATGGAATTTCTAACGTTCTCTTTATGTATAAACATACATTTATATGTTTTAGACCTGAGTATGGAGTTACAAAAAAGAACTCGTTTGCATATATTTGGTACTCTGATTGCTAAATCTAACCAAAATGTGTTACTGATCTTTTGGATTTTAGCGACCATGCTATCTTCTGTATTCAGCCTTGCATCATGATATTTTCGTGATGGAAAATAGCCGTATGAAAAGGTGTCTACTGGTGAGCCAGCTCAAGTTGAGTCATGCGAAATTCTCCCTGGAACAGTGTTGCCGCGCCTTCAGAAAGACGTTTGTAAAACACCGTATGAGTGACCCGTTGTTCAGCTAGGGTAAATCCACACAGACTAAAGAAATAAAAGCAAATGCTAAGCTCAAACATGGTCTTATAGTACAAATACTACGTGACTACATGCTTAGTAGGTATCCAACTCCCTTACCTTGTTGAAGCGTCCTAGCGTTGCTAGATGCTCACAAATGTTCTTTCTAATCAGTTCATCCTTTGATACTCCTCAATCGCTGCTCGGTTGTACCAATGCTAATCAGATGCCACTTATCTGTTCCTTATACACCATCTATCACATATACGTAATCAGGATGAGAATTTGCACGATGTTCTCTACCTGTTGATCACCCTCCTGGTCGACACACCGAACGCGGTCGGCTCAACCTTCATACGTAATGATGCACTGCACGTGGCTTTCAAACGTCTGTCCGTGCTGGATGAGAGTAATCGGGTGTATGCGATCAAATTGCTCGGGTTTCATCTACACTTCTCCCGGATTCAGTAAGTATTCGCACTCGTGTACACTCCCTGTCCAACGCACCCTCCACTACGGTCACTAGAGAATTTCGACGGATCCCGAACCTTGCGCTTAACTTTCACGGATATTCTATCTCTGTCTTCTGTTCTAGGACCTTTGTTATCTGTATTATCTTCGACTAATCAGAAGCTCATTCTCTTGGTTAAAATTCTGTTCAAATGCCTTCTTTTTAATTCCGTGTTCTACTATATAAGACCATTGGCTTATCTCACCGCACTCAATGTGTGTGCGCAATTTTCCTATTTCAAACTATGCTGTTTCGGAGATCAACGACGAGCTTTTCTTATTGTGCGTCGGGTGCTGATTTTCGCTGTATAATCGAGTTAATCGTTGTACACAGTTTCCGATAGCTTCAGCCGGGGGCAGTCAGATGGAGTACGAAGAAGTTAACTTCTGCTGCCCGCCCTCCAAATCGAGGCCTAAAGGTTGGAAACTGTCTTTGGTTATAAGAATCAGTGATGCGATTGCTGTATAATCTGTCTGTCGAGTTACCGCCCCTGCATAAAAAAGAACAGTCAACAAATTGAAAGATTTTCTAAACTGTTGATACAAATTAGGTCAGAAGAGCAAATACTTGGTCTCGTTTGATGTTCAGGGGATGAGAAAGCATACCAATTTTCTCGGATGCTATCTCTCGGAAACAGTTTCCAGTGAGTCATTCACTACGCATCCGCGAACGACTGCTATCACTCGGACCTGTAGATGTATTTTCTATTTTCGTTAACAACCTCTCGTTACCTGTCTTTGGTATCGGTACAAACAGAAAGCCGTATCACCCGTCGGGGTCGTACCTATCGCTGGCGCATACTAAATGAAGTTTGGCATCGTCTCTCAACAAAGCAGCGCTGTAGCAATGATTTGTAGCCCACATGTACCTCATGATCACGTATAACCCAAAGAAAAAGAACTGTTTACTGGACGAACGTGACCGTCTTCATCACTTCACTATACATCCAGAGTTTAACTACGCTTTCAGTTTTGTTGCTATCTGTACACCGGATGAGATTAGACTGATGTATCGATGTACTCGGGAGTGGTTTAATCATCGTTTTGTGGTACTCATTATGCCGTAAAACCGTATCTGCTTGTTAAAAAAAAACGAATGAGTTTATTCTCCTTAATGTAATTCGCTTGGTTCTTTGCTGACATATTGGTCGGTTTGTCTATTTTAGTTAAGTTTTCGATGCTGAGTTAGTGAATACCACTCCTGTTAGGTGTTGCGGAGTCTCTTGGTTTCGTTTCGTCTCCTACGAGCACTTTATTCATTTTTCCTATCTGGCCAGACATTCCTTATTTTCCTCCCTCCTCCCTCTTCTTTTTTCCCTCAAAGCAAATACGACGATCTCATGGATCGATATGGTCTGTTCGACCTTATGGTTGAACGTCTACACGCGGTAGCCCCTAATCTGTCCGTGGTCACCTATAACGCGCTGTTTGAGGTTTGTTTGTTTGTATGTACAAATCGTGTTTATTGAGCTGTTTGACTCACCAACGTGTTTTGTTCAAACGCTTTGGCTCCAGTATAGTGCCGTGCACACTCAAATACTTGAATTGACGTTTCCCTAAATGATTATTCATGAACTATTGAATACTCTAGTAAACAAAAGACTGATCTTATGGCTGATCCATTGATACCTTTCTCCACAAATGTGGCATGTCGGAGTGAATTGCAAAGGCAAACAGGCATGAAGTCAATGCGAATTCGGTTACTACCATTTGTTTGTCAAATAACCCAATGTGTACGTACACAGATGGATGAGGTGTGATGCCTGCTTACCAAGATGAGTTGTACCATATCGTTCAGAAGGAAATTGGAAAACAATCCGATCAGGTGCCCGGTAGCTGAATGGATAATATACTTCTGTTCTACCTGTGAGGTGCCAGGTTGGATTCCCAGTTGGGTCGACGGATTCGTACTACTGATAGAATTCAACCAGGTTGCAGCAACTGCCCAGTGCTTCACAGCTTTTTGTGTACACTTCATTGGCTCTTTACATGACGAAGTTCACTGCATAAACATCTGCTCTTTCGTGTTTACTGTTATTCTAATCCGCCCAAACCCGCTCCACATTATCTTTTCAGGTCCTCATCAACTCCATTTCTTCCCGACCACAATCTGCTCCAAAAAGTCTTATTGCTGCAGACACAGTTATCCAACAACCACGTAAGTGTATTTGGCAGTCATTGTCTACGCATAGGTTTTAGGACGTTTCATTCCCAACTGTTCTTTTCCATTTACCTTCATTAACTGACATTTTTCAAACAGTAAGGCTGCTCAATTTAGGGGGTGTCCAAATTCTTCCCTTTCGGTTCCGGTGGACGATGAAGCTCTCGGTTTAGAACAGATAATACACAGTGGTTGATACATATATACCCCTTGTGTGAATCTGGGGTATATTCCGAATGAAAATATGGTATAATAACAGTCGAAGCTCTGAAGTTAAAGTTTCGACTGCGGGTACAATGCTGGTTGATTACCCTGATAGTCCAATGTGGCTTTCCGAAGAGACCCGCACAGATTGTCCAAACTGTGATCCGCAACGCAGTGAACCGAGTCGGAGTCCAATAATTGCCGGTGGCCAAATTAGTCCATTCGCGCATCGAGATGCCCCCGGGGCTCATGATCCTCGTTTGATTCCTCGACTCTGAATCCAGGAGGCTTTAGTGCAATCAAATTGATTTTTTCTCATTACAAATGCCAGTTAACTATGACAAACTCTTACCCATGATTGGTGATGTGTCTAACTGTGTGATCTGTCTTCTAATATTTTCCTTTTACCGAATATATCACGTCTGTGTGAATCTAACAGAGTTACAAGGTGGTACCGGCGTTAAGTCGAGCCTGCACTTAACCTCGTGTCGAAACAACTCCGTATCGTGATTGGTGTGTCAATAATTAAATGTTACATTTTTCCGATAAGTCAGTGGTTTACGATCACTGTTTTTTGGATATCGGTGATCGATTGGAATGTCTCGCTTTTCCATTTTATCCAATTTTTGCAGTGTGCCTGGTCAGGTTTTGTTTGTCCACGTTTGTATGTTGTTTTAGAATGAATGAGACAGTGTTGGTTGTTAGAGGGGGATACGGTACGTGAGGTTGATGATGATGATGGTGATAGGCTGGTTGCCACCGGCAACTCACGTAGCCACTGAAGTGGATTGGTTGTCCTGACAGCCGTTAGGGCGTGCGCGGGGTTCAATATTTACCAGCTGTTATGGGCGTAACTACCAGGGATGTTATTACGTTGTTAGTTCAGAAGCAAGCTCGAATAAACGCGCTTATGTGCGATGTCCGACATCAAAGTCAGCTAATATAGTCGTAATCGCTGTTTGCTGTACCGTTTTTGTTCTTCTGGAGCCGTATTTCAGGTCGGCCACAGGACTATCCTAATCCCAATTCTGACTTGGTTGGGGTTGAATACGTTTGAGCGGAATGGCGGTATAGGTTGTCTGCCCACTCTTTCCTTCATCATTCGTCGGTTGGGTCCCGGTCACCATCATTTACTTTACCACTCAATGTCTGTGAACCTTACCTTGATTGCAATCCCCTTTCGGCGTACTTATTTCACAACGGTGATGTGTCACTCAACTTGAAGGGAGATTTANAAAAAATTCTCTCAAAGGTTTATTCACCAGGTCAAAAGGTACTTCACTGAATATATATACACAAATCACTGCTGGAGTTTCATTTCTACCATCTACAGTCATAATTTCAACCTCAGACGCTGTTGAAATACACACGTCGAATAACAGATTTCTTTAATGTTCCTGTGGTCTCATACAGGTCCGAGTACACAGATTGAAAACACCGTCTGGTTGGTTTATTCCATTTGCCACTATTGCTTAATTTACTGCACAATTTTAAGAATTCTTGAATGTAGTCCAACTCTAGACTACGATCGAATAATCTTTGGGACCACGATTGCATAGTATGCATAGTATTAGTTAAAATCGTAATATTATTGTTAGATTCAATAGTTTACTAAACCAGGAGAGTACAATCAAGTTTCCAGGAGAATCGGTGCACGGTGATATGAATCGACGCTGATCGTATTGGAACCGTACTGGTGCAGGAGATGATGGGCTGATAAGTGTAAGTCATCAGCTGATGACTTATACTTATCAGCCGGCACTGCCACCTGGGAAATTCATTAGCTCAGAGATGCTTTTGGGGTTAATGCAAAAAGTGATCTACTCATTTTTGTTCTCTTCTCTTGATCCAGTTCTCACATTAGTCATCAAAATACGTTTACGTTTTGTATTACATCCGCCGATTTTCAGTTGTCTTCATCTTTAACTCAGGTGGTTTCGACAGAGTGTCCTGATATCTGTCCCGATTTTTTCTTGTTTGTCTTCTTAGCCTCTAGGTGGTGGTGAAATTTGTAGAACACAAGACTGGGGGTTGATAGACATTGCGCACTGTTGAGCTATCGATCTATTCGATCACAGAGATGTCTCTGTGGCTCACTTCAGAAATGATTCGATTTTATACTCACCGTTTAACTGCTGTTGACCACGTTGGCACCTTGAACTTCGATTGTTAAACTGCCAGCGTGGCATTGTTTTTCACACACCCTTCGTATGTATGATATAATGTGCTGATTCTGCTGTACATAAATCATTGCAAAGTACCCCTCCCCCCCCTCGCCCCACTATTCGTTCGGAAAACCAGACTGATCGTCCTGTAGTAGTAGTAATTGCGTGGTTGGATTTACCTCCATGTTTGCACTAATTAAAGATCTAATAATTCAATTACAATTATTTTATTTAAAGACACCCTTTGACGAGGCATTTTTTCAAGCGCTGAATGTTCCAGATTCCCGGCCTTTAGTCGTTTCAGAATTCCCTTCCTGGTTTCCTGAGAAAGTATCAAAAACTTGTATCACCTTACACAGGAACATCGTTGCTGATTATATCAGACTCACCAGACTGAAGTGGTTTTCAAACTTTTTTGCATCGTTTTTGTGAACATCATGTATCAGCGTACGCATGTTTTCATTGATTCCATTGGCGACCCGTTTCAATCACGGCTTAGTAATGTGGTGGGGTCAAACTGTTCAAGTAAATTCACGGTTATAAAAGAGAGGAATTTAATGACACAGCGTGCTTCGGGTTCTCTTGTTCAGATTGCAGCGCGTCATGTAACCGGTGTTAGTTAGTCCACGTCCCAACTGCGCACA
This sequence comes from Echinostoma caproni, assembly GCA_900618425.1. Taxonomy (NCBI): domain Eukaryota; kingdom Metazoa; phylum Platyhelminthes; class Trematoda; order Plagiorchiida; family Echinostomatidae; genus Echinostoma; species Echinostoma caproni. Next base: position 12,238 of record UZAN01049658.1, read on the forward strand.
TGAATGACGTGGTCCGCTGTCGGTCATTGAAGTGTAAGTGGTTTAACCAGCGTGTTTGTGCCTTAAAAAATGAATAGCAATCGCCTCGGCTGTCATTGACTTGGTCATTCATCATGGCTCCTGACCTGTGTTGGCACGTTGTAAAAACTCCCGAAAGTAGAGTTGCTGTTTAGCATACGTCCAGTACCAATCAAACTAATCCCAGTCGAACTTGCAATGTTCAAACAGTATAATCCTCATCTTTGTCACTGGGACTTCCCAAACGGTGATCTGCACCAGGACAGCCGAGTCAATTGCTATATTCCCGCAACCACCACGATCCTAACGACATTATTTTGCCAATAAACACGTGCTAAAATTAGCAGGTTACGACGGCTAATTTCCTTTTATTGGTAATCGGATGAGTCAGCTGGTCACACGTAAAATAAATGCTACGCAATACGCGTTATTCGATAGGCCAGTTTTTGAAATGAGACGGTCTGACCTAGTGCAGAGGGACAGCCNCCCGGAACTTTTGTGTTCAATCAATACCGATGTCTGACTCCATTGTCACCGAAATTTGCTTTGTGTCACACACAGTGAGAGAGAGATATGAGTACCCTCAGTATAAGCGCCATATGGTTTTGCAAACAATGATAAGTGCACGGCTCATCTTGATTTCTATGTGTAAGGTGCCACCACATACGTAATGCAATCGCCCTTGGATTGAACATGCACTGAAAATCACACATATACCAGAGGTTGGGTTGAACGGGTTGAGGCGATGTCACTGAGTTCCAAGAACGCGAACTGTTTAGGGTTAACGTAGTTTTCCATCTTAACAATAGCTGCATGCAACAACTAAGCGAGTTCAATAGCTTGTTTTCCTACTGATGAAAGACCCTATATATATATATATATATATATATATATATATATATATATATAAAGTGGAGATACGGAAGGGTAAGCATTTACTTTTCGTGGTGTTACTTTTCGAATTATTTTAGGGCTTGTGAATGTAAAACTATGTACCGTTTGTGTTACATGTGAGACCTTTTCACTCACAGAAGTATCGCATTTTATATGGAAGTACTGAAGCTGTACGAGATGTGTCCAATGGTCTGACGATACGGGCGCATCGTTTAAATCTTCTACAACCAACATGTAGTGCAGCCTGTGACCGCCACAATGATGTGACTAAAGTTTTCGCATCGAGTCTTGGTTAAAGCTTGATAGAAAAATTTGTAGTGCGTCAAGGTCAATCCTCCTCCGAAGCGATTAGTAACGAACATGGGGCGGTTGCTCAAACTAAGATGATCACCCACGTGACCGTAAATCTGATGGTTTAAAGTCCGACAGGACATACACTGCAAGAACCTCATCTTTGTAGTATCTCCTATTAGTTCAGGTTTTTACCAGATGTGGTCCAGTAAGAAGCTGAGATGCATAAACTCGTTTTGCTTGCAGTGGATTCATATTACTGCTATTTCAGAAAAGGTCATTCATTACACTTATGTCCTTAGACAACTTTACGGAGGCCTAAGTAAACCCCTGTCTTCTGAAACAGGACTGATAGATGACACATCAGGGTATTTCATTCGGTTTCGTACTAAGTAGGGCTGTTTCGTTTGCTCAGCATTGTTCACATCAGTATGAGCCTTATCACAGTAATCTCCAGAAACGATTCCCCGGTTTTATTCGGATCCATCATTTTCCCTATCTCCCTCCCTGCCTTTCTCTTTCTCTCGTTCATCTTTATTCAGAGATGATACGTGTGATATCTGAATTGATTTACCGTTCGGAGAAGAACGCGGAATCGACAATGGTTCGACAAATCTTCCTGCAGCATCTACTGTCCCTGTGCACTCAAAACACGCAAAATCGTCGGTACGTGGAATATTTCCCACCTTTATTGCTGTAATAAATCCATTTCAACTGTCGATGTTTGAGCTAGTTCAGATGATCTCGTAAAAAAGGGGCTTAATATACTCAGAGGATCATGTACTGCTTATATATAAATGTAAGTATATCGTAGTGTTGTAAGGTACTACTCACAATTGTAAGTTGTTTGCACACATCAAGAAGTGGTTATTCGATTCCCATAGAATTTGCGAGTGGATTGTAGGACTCACTTTTGTAACTACGGGAAATGCGCATCTACCGTCGGACTGTTCCATTATTTATTCTGTGTGCTTGTGGGAATTCAGAATACTTGTTGCAAATGCGACATTTTGTTGTATGTATGCCAATTTACCGATACCCCTTCCATTATTCGCAATAAGTAATTCTCGCTTTGACACCACCTTATGGAATTACAACAAGTGGGGCCGTCACCAGGATCAGAATGAACGTTCCATGGCCTACCGCTTTCCAGGATGGGGACGTGCGGACTTTCCTGGGGGAATTCGAGGACGTCGCGGAACTGGCGGGGATACGAACGGACCGGGGTAAATCGGCGACCATTCTGAAGGNCGTGTGCGAGACGCGTTGGATGCGGCACGAAGAAGATGAAGTGGCCCGCCGAGAAGGACACTCTGGCATCGGGCTTAGACACCGTGGCCGACGCCGGTAGGCATTACTGTGCTTCAGGACGGCACAACTCGGGGTTGTCGTGGAACCCTTGTCGCATGCCGTGGCCGTGCGATCCCTGTTGGGTGGAGCGCTTCTGACCTTGGATGATTCTGCGTGTTCGGAATCATTCCTCTATTTTTCTAAGGATAGCTGGCCGGAAGACTTACGGGAGATGGCACGGGTTATCAATGTCGGTAGACCGTGGATGCATTCAAACTGGCGGGTGTCTTGTGGTAGTTCACCAGAAAGAAAGCCGCATCTGTCCAGTCAACCGAAGGTCCTAGGCGCCAGTCTACAGGAGTTACGGCAGTTCTCAAGAAACTAACAGAAGAGATGATGGCCATCCGAGAAGATTATAACCTGAGAGCCGTCAAGAAGGGGAATTTAGCGCTCAAAGAGCCAGAGTGCTAGCAGAAAATTTGCTCCGAAACACAGCGCAAGTAGTCCGTAAGAGAACTCCGGATTTCGTTCAAATAGCTCCCCCGGACTAGTCCCTTATCCGAAGCGGCTGATCGTTCAGTTCAAACTAATTTGGGGATTAAGGATCAGAAAGAGCCATGTTTACTTGATGCATGTGCTGCAGTTGCTTTGGCATAGCCCCTAATCAACTGAGTCAACAGAAACCTGTGATGCAGCGGTGAAGATGGTTGGCGAATACAGACCGCAGTTAGACGGTGCAGAAAATCGGATTATTCCTGTTAGGAATATGGCAGCCAAACAAACTTCCGTTCGATTGCAAGACAAAACGATGAAGAAGTTAAGCATACAAGTGAAACGGGAACCACGTGTACTTCTTAAAGTTTCGGAAGTAAAGTACAAGCACTATGTCTAAGGGGATGTCAGCCACCAGGACTGAAGAAAGTTAGTTCCCCAAATGCAAAGGATCATACAGAATTCGGAAAGAAAAACGAGTTAACAGGATCAGAATTTCAATCTAAGGCACCACTGTTAGTACTTGAAGTTTGCGATGTAAATTAATCCGTGTGGGTAGAGTGGGGGGGGGGGGGGAGTAAAGGAAACTTGGAGATGCAGGGAGATGTGTACGGTGTGCAAATGTTCGAAGTAATGGAGTAAAAATTTCAATGCGGATTCATTAGGGCAAGAATGTTCATAAATGTCAATGTTGTGGGCTACTGTACTGCTGCCACTTCACAAGCACTGACGATCTCACCTCGGCTGATGGTGAAAGGTTTGCAAGCAAATTACAAACCTCGGCAAACAGGCGAAATGCAATACTGCGATTTTTGTTCAAGACGAGCCAGTTATTTGTTTCATTCACTTCCACAAAAGAACCTTGTCGGATTACTGAAACTCGGCAGAAGGCAATTACCTTATTTGGTGGTGGGCCACATTCACCACACCTCTGCTTTGCCCACAGATAAATGTGGTGCTTTCTAGTAGTAAAGCCACCAAATCGTCGAATACTGTCAAGGAACGTCCGCAACCGCTTATTCATTGAGTCTATGCCCATCTTAGTCAGGGTGACTCGCTTTTTGGCGGTCGTCACCTTAGTCACCCGAGCCTCTTTGTCAGGTATCTAGATTGCGCAGCTTGCGCAAATCGGGTCAACTAAATTTGTGTTGATCATTGTACAGCTGTTGTATACCTGTCTGCTTACCAAAGCTTACAGCGTCATTGGTCGGACAAGCCATTTGCCTGTGTCTGTTTACATGCAGTTGTTTCTACCCGACCCATCACATCTTGATGCAGTTAGCCTGTTTCTGCTGTTGATTTCAGACATCTACAATTCTTTTTGGGAGACTACAGCTTTTCCTGTAGTCTGTAAGCGAATAATCATCGTTTAGTAGCCTTTAACGTTCGTTTTACCTGATCCGATGATCTTTTGATAACCACTGGTTGTGGTGCAGCAGCATCGGCCTAGGGCACAATAAACACACGTACCCCATCAGTTCACGTCAGTTCCAGTTGCTGGACTTCTTGGCTTTGACGTGCGTCACGAGATTTCTTACTCAAATGGGGAATTTCCGGATATGTATAAAAACATCACTTCCATTTTCAAAACTCTAGATGTATCGACCTGAAAAATGTCCTCTCATTTAACTGTAAACGCACATTTATGGGATCATGTCAGGCTAAGTCATTGGAATGGAAATGACTGATTTGAGCAAGGTTGCGGACAAGTGAGTTGTGTGATTTGAGTTTGGTTACGGGTGAAGGTCATCATTAGATATGAAAAGTTAACTTGTTCAAACAGTGTGATGAATGTGGGTGAGGGAGAGACGGAGGGAAGTTCATGTCACACATTGCTGCATCAAGTGTGATGTAATCACCAGCAAGGCCACGCCCAATATCGATTCTGCCCAGTTATGTCTTGTTGTGTTGATGAAATAGACAAACGGAAATTTTTCACAGTACAATTGTCTGTTAAATGTCATTTGGAGCGGGCGAAATCCAATCCATTACTTGTTTGCGCAGCTGCAACAACATTCTAAACTGATGTTCTGTTTCCTCAGTGTTCCACTGACCGATTGTCAACGGCTATGAAACGATGGGAAAACCTGGAGTTGGTGTAATATATAGGCATGCTGGTGTATGCACCCGTTTGTCGCAGTATAGCACTTTCAACAATCCACTGTCAGTGATCGTGCTTTCTACAAAGGAGATTGAATCGAATCAGTTGCTTCCGCTTGGTAGGGGGATTGTGCAAGCTTATTTGTCCAAATGTGTCTGTTTCTGTCAGACGGTGTTAGTTCGGTTAAGTTACATGGCTTAGTCGTGTGTCGTTGCTTGGAATCGATGTATTTTTGCATCGGAGCAGACTGTCGAATGCTCTTGTTGTGATCTGTTTCGCGTTTAGTTTGAAGATAACCACAACCGAAGTACTCATCGCAGTTGCATGAACCCATGCATCAGATTTTTCCAATATTCGGTTCAAGCGAAATGGTTAAGTTGAACATCGTTAGACGAGATTTGTTTTGTCCTTATGTCCGTGTCTCTCTCTCTCTCTGTGTGTGTGATTATGACCAGTGCCACTAGAAACAGATGCGGTTTGCTCTGTCGGACGTCTATCAGGTACTTGTTTTTACCGATACAGTTTGTGTATGTCTGCTCCGTCACTTTACACGAACTGCTGACATACAAAAACATCGTTCCATCACAGAGAACTTTTGAGTTTGGAAACCGGTAGATTTGCTGTTCCACGGAGATACAATCACCAGGTACTGTGATAGAATTGTGTCCTCTCGGACCCAGCTAGATGGTGGATAGACTCAAACTGCTCTGCGTTTTAATAGTTTAAATGTATTTTTTCCGATACGTGGCGTACAATGATCGAACATCTTTTGAAGCTACCATCGGTTATAAATTTGTCAATGATCGAGAACACGCCTGTTCACAATGGCATTTGTTTTTCTTTAGGTGAAACCGAATGGGACCGGAATCCCCGATTTAAAATGGTCCAACCTAAAGTCTGTAAATGGTGACTATAACAATATTCTGCGGAATATGAGTGACGTTAATGACTCCTAGTAAGATGTCAAAGATGAAAATTGTGTTTAGATAAAGTGAAACGGTTCGTTCAGTTGCCCCTTGCTCGTAATCCGAGTTCGATCTTGAGTTGAGACCATGAAATTCGACTTTTGATAATATCCCAACAAGTTGAAACAGCTGCGCAGTGCTTTCTCCACTTTCAGTTGGCATTTATTTTACTCGTTCTACGACAAATTTCACTCCTCGAGTAATTAATCACTTAGTTTCTATATTCATAGGACAATTGCATGACACCTAAACGGTGTTGTTATCTTGTAACGGTATTTTTCACGCAATCGAATACAGGGGTAGAAAACGTGGCTTAGATGTTCATCGGTTATAGGTGAATTCTCATTCGAGACCGTACAGATTTTCGGGGAGAAATTGCTCTGAGTAAGGTGAGCACGAGTTATTCTGTCAGTCAATATAAACCGTAGTCGAGGAGAAAAGCGAATGCGAATGGTTGGCAATTGGTCACCAGTCTCTTTTGAATAGCTGAACTGACGACTGATTTCACCCATCGTAGTTACGTAACCGGTTTTTTCAGGGCGATTCGAATCATTCAATCTACATAAAAAACAACCTGCAATGTATCGCAAGTGGTTATCGTCGTTGAGTTGATAGTAAAACTGACCACAAATACTGTCATTTTGGTAACTGAGACTGCCTGGAATGCGCAAATGCACTCCCGCTCTGTCAGTCATAATCCAATCATCACGAAATCAACAGAATTCTGTTTGCTCCAGTCACTTAAATCGTATTCATCAAAGGTGGTGGATTGCTTCATGTTGTGGAATGATGGATAAATGAATCAGTCATTGATTACCTAATTCTAAAACTAAGTGATCTTCTTGATATTCTGCTGAAATGTAGTCACTACTTTTAGTTGCCTTTACCTTTCACATCTATTGCGGTATATAAGTGAAACACACTTCTGATGTTCAATTTAGGTCACGCTTCTGACTGGTGTCTGAGTTCGAGTCCCATTGAATATTAGCTGGTAAGAATTGCAAGCTAATACAGAACAGCGGTGCAGTTCCGCCAAACCTTCTCAGTGTTGAGTTGCCTGTTGCCGACGCTTATCGAACCTTAGTAGCATTACTCAACAGTCAGAAGTATGCACTGTAGAATCTCAGCATTAAACATGGGTTCGAAAATCAACTAATCAAAAAATCGTGTTCGCATACATGTTGCTGTTCAGTTAACTCGCAACACGATTGTTCCTTTATGTTTTTAATCGGAATGGATCGATCGGAGCAGCGTGGGCACTATGTTCAAGTTCTACCAGTTAGGTCCCGTTGTCGATCCTCACGGATCAAATCGTGCGCATTGCCCATGCTGATTCGCGGATGTTCTGTGTTCTGGAATCCAGAATTCCCTTCTGCTCTGAATAAGACGTATTTACCGGAATCAATTCCACATATAAAAGCATCCTTTCTCTCTGTGACGCGCTTCAGAGCTGTCTGTTACATTTGGTTAACCATGTACACCAGAGACTCCTGATTAAGGATGTGTGTCTGTGTGCATATGATCAGCGGCTCAAGTTTAACCGATAGAGAGCGATTGCATGAATTTGAGAAAGAGACTGGCAGTTAGAAAACAACTTTGAACTGGCAATAATCCACTTGGATGTTATTCACAATCTGAAAAAAATGTAAGCAAAATCCTTTTTAAGCTACAATCGCCCCACTTTGCTCCGTTGGTAGCTACAGTTAATACCATAAAGCAAATACTTATGCACAAATCATGCTTTAAACTACGTACATTTATGTTCATGCTCGTTCCTTCTGATCTAGGACTATATAGAAATTCAAATAAAATATCTCAAAACGAATCCCACTTCAATTCGCCACACTGAAAGCCCCAATAAACCTTAAGAAATCTACTTACTAGGCTGCCGAGTTGCCAATCCTTGTTTATCTAATTAGCATTCTTATTGACACTCTTCTGTTTGGTCCGTTTGCTGTCAGCTATTCTCTCAGCACATAGCCAGTTGTACTTATGAGTCTTCACGGCACGGATCTATAGTCCCGTTCGAACTAATGTCTTTTCTGTTTATTGTGGCACTGCAATGATGCAAAATTCATGACCATGTTAGGAACGCAAACAAATTGGCGCTGCCGGAACACTGTTTTCTGCCTCCACATGGTGGTGGTGGATTATGCAGAAGAATCCGGAGACATATTCTCTATGGCACACGCTATTCTGTTACCTCGTGGCTGTGCCGATCGATATCACAAGTCTATACATGCTCCTCCTGTCGTCCTCGTTTTACAAAACCTAATTGGTTCACATCATTCAAAATCACACCACATGTTGACTGTAGACAATTCGATGATTAAGTACCGCAATATTTTTCGCTTGCTGCATATTAATTTGTGCGTTCTTTCATTTATTTCCGTTTCCTCAATGAATCGGACTCCTAATCTTATTTGCACTAATATGTGACTGCATCGAAAAAGGTTTTCTGGAGGCACATTAAATGGTTTCACCGTTACTACCGTTCACCCACACAGGTGTGAGTATGGAACATTTATTTCCTATATGGTTGTGCGATTCACCAGACGTATCTGATTGAACAGTTTTACGAGTTATTCTTTGGATAAACCCTTCTATGGAGTTCTTATTTGTATCATTTCAATCGTCAAATACGTTCTAATCTCCTTTAAGACTATTCGTTCATTCTTTAATTTCTAGCCGTTACATGCACATATATTTTACCGGGGCAGGGGGGGGGGAGACTCGGCGATTCAGTCAGTTGGTTTCGTCAGTCATTGGCACACAAAGTAATTCCATGGAGGTGTTCAATAATCAGAGATAAACTGGTACGCTCTGATGAAACATTGAATTCAAACAGAGCTTCACACGATCGGTAGACTGCTATCAGCCACCGCTACCCTAAAAAGTTTTCATATGCCGACATGCATTATAAACGAACATTAGAAGGATTAGCTTTGTTCATCAGTCTTCCGTTCAAAAGTGATCCCCCGGCCTAGAGGACGAACAAGGTTTGTGTACTGCAATGTAAGTCACGTTTAACGCGGTTCCTGCTCAGATTCCACCTACAAACTACTGTTTTCATCTGATCCGAGGACAAAGATAACTTATGACTGTGATCTCCCATATGTTGGCCGGATGATGGGGCTTTTTCTGAACGCATCAAAGTATATATATATTTACCACCGGCTTATAAACAAGCATGGTGCCAACGCAACAACAATGACAGTGAAGGGGATAGGTGGATTAGGATACAGAACATGGGGCAAAGTGAGTGAGACAGTTAAACATGGAAAATACAAGATAACAGATACCAGCTGCGATCAAGCTCCCGAGGTACTTAAAGCTCTCAACTACTTCTAGCTGGTCACCACAGAGGGTGAGTGCAGGCTCAGGCTCCTGCCAGTTTTGAACAAGAACTTTGCATTTGGAAGGTGCAAAGCGCATACCAT
>UZAN01049663.1:10469-21714 GCA_900618425.1 Echinostoma caproni
CCATGACCTTCAGTGTCTCCAACCATGCGGTTTCGGAGTCTTTTGGACCCCAACCCGGAAGCCGAGAGACACCTATTCTACCTAATCGCTCTGTACATTTCATTATGCCTCGTCTCCGTCACCTGCTGGCCTTCACATGGCTTTCTCCAGCCTGTAACAGCCACTGCAAACAAGGCGCGCTGTGGTAGGCGACCATCGGGCATACACAAAACGTGTCCTAACCAACGGAGCCTAATGAGTTGGATTTGACGCGATAACAAGCTTTTGTTTGATGTATTCCCTTAAAAATCCGACGACTTATTTCAAAGTTACCAGCCCGCTCACTCCATCCCACTTGGGTCAGACTACGTAAGCATCGATTGTCGAACACTGCTAAACGACGGGTGTCTTCTACCCGCAAATTCAAGGTTTCACAACCGCAAAGTAGAACTGAGCACATGCCGAACGGAGCGACAGAACTTGCCAATCTGTCAAGTGCTCTTTGTATACCCTCCAGACAATCAAACAAGCAAAAGACGTCGTCAGCGTACTCCAAATCGCACAGCTTTTCTCCAGCTGCCCATTCAATACCTACATTTTGGAGACCACATACTGCGTTCTCCTGAATTCCGCCTATGACGAAATTGAACAGGAATGGTGAAAGAGGGCACACTTGATGAACACCGCTGTTGGTTACGAACGACCTACTCAGCTCGCCGTAGACCCTTACGCTACCAGAGGTATGTGAGTAGAGCGAATTTAGTATGTTCATATACTTCTGCGGCACTCCTTTGTGAAGGAGTGAACCTATAAGGGATTCATTCACGATCAGCTGAGTCGAAGGCTCATTTTAGGTCAAGGAACACAACAACCGTTGGCCGAGGGTGTGTATGGCGCAGTTCGAGGACTTGACGCAGAGTGAAGATTTGGTCGATACAACCGCGACCTGGTCGAAATCCTGCTTGTTGTTCGCGGATGTTTGTCTCCCTAAACGGTGTCAGACGTCCAAACATAATGGGGGCTAGTAACTTGGTGACGATTGGGATCAAATGTATTCAACGGTGGTTTGCGCAGTCATTGTGAGATCCCTTCTTAAAAATTGGAACAATCAGTGATCCGCTCCAGGATGATGGAATGCGCTTGTGTAACCAGATGTCACGCATCACATCAGTAATGGAGTCTACAAGGTCATCGCGTTCCCGTGTGCTACCAGTGTTACAGTGATATATCTTGTGTTCTTTGCACTTGTGTTGTTCTCCTGTGATATAGTGCGACCTAATAGTAGGCAGCGGATATACGCGGCGCAATACATGACAATTTGGAGACAAAAAATTCGCGCATTACAAAGAATTCATCGGTGAGCGAAATGCCTAAATAGAACAACAAATTAGTTACTATGGTTGAACTGTTCCGCATGCGTGTAATCGGAATGGGGGTCAGGATTGATGCTTTTCCTGTTCTGTTCCCACATCCATGAAATATTTTACGCACAGTTACACAAAAATGACAGTGTAAAACAGGGACCAGAGAAACAACACACACGTACACGTCCAGACTGCATGAATTAGGCTGACGATTCTCTGCATCTTCGATCGCGGCATCCGATTCCACGCTCCACCGAGTTGTTGCATCCGTGAACAGGGGGGAATCACGCCAACTACTCATACGTTCCTGATGCGTAGGTTGGCCTAAAGCAAACAAATAAAAAGCGGGAATAGAAATTGATCAGGAAATCAGAAAAACGCTAAAGCTCGCGGGCCAAATAGACAGACGGACAGAGGAGAAGACACGATGGGACTGACGACTAATAAATACTGTATAATAACGAATTATCAGAACTTTGATAGATGACTTGGTAACTGCGGTGCTACAGAAGCAAGCAAGGCCGTACATACCTGATTCCGAGTGCAAAACAAATGTACACCAGAAAGTAAATCTTCCCTCACATTGTTACCATGGCGATTATCCGTGACATTTTTATCTCCTGAAATGTGTTCAAAAGTTCAGAATTCATGTGGACTACATTCTGAATACATTGTACTCTATAGACTAGAACGGGTTTGTGAGTGAACAATTAAGGATCATAGTTCGCTGTTAAAAAATGTTCTTCATGACAATGAATTATCCACTGCAAGAGAACCCAATCCACGATCTTGTTTACAGGCGTATACGTGGCATTGAGCAGCTCAGTTACCACACAATTCAATATTACATTTAGCCTGTTCTGATCGACTAATACCAACTCTCCAGCTCAGTTGGCACATTATCCCGACCGGTAATTTGAATTTTACAAGACCTCACTTCCTGATATATGTATATATTTTATGACATACACCTGTGTGATGAAAAGCAGACAGGTGGACCCCATAGTCACGAAGATACGCTGTTCAGTGATGGAAACCAGCAGCCTAAGCTCGGGAACCTGGAACGCCGCCAGGCTAGGTGCTATTGAACCAGAGGACAGCAAAGTTGCATACCACCAAAGTTGGGCGGTGGAGTTCGAACCTTGGACCATAGAGTCCAAAGTAGGCCGGGGATAGCGACTAAATCACGGCACAACTACGACCATATATATCCCTTTGGGAAAAAGAGCGGGGAGGTTAAATACTATGCTTCCTTGATCAAAGATACAGTTCCCCAACGACTGAATTTACTTAAGCTGCTTTGGGAAGAACCTTCAACAGAGGAGTAACATTAGAACATATGATGAATAGTGGTACACATTTCACCGACAAATCTTTGGATAATTGATTAAAATACTTGGTGGTTGTCACTCATCTATCGCACACCATCATCCACAATTACAATGTTCCATTTTTTTAAATACACAACTGTATGAGGAACAGCAGACGGGGCAAACCCCATTGTCACGACGATCTGCTGTTCAGTGGTGGAAACCGGTAATCAAAGCCCCGGGACATGAAGTGGAGATCCACATAAGGCTCCGCTAGATTAGACATGGTATAGAACCGAGCGAACAGCAGAGCTGCCTACCATCAAAGTTGGATGGCGGTGGGCGGGCTCGAACCTCGGGGTTCAAAGCACGTCGGTGACAGCGACTAAATTACTGCGCCACCACCTGATTGTTGCTGTTAGCATTAATAAGTATGATTGATATGCCGGAACGAGTAATCCGAATCCCACAAAAGGAAGTTTTTCGTCAGAAGGTCGAAGAAAATACGTTCTGTGCCACTCGAAGATTACAAACATCCGGAGGTCTATTCAACAAGTAGCAGGGGTGATATACATTACGGACTGCGATTACAAACATCTATATTATTATCTGAAGTTGTTATATTCGTTGATAATTCCATACTACGTAAGTGCGTGACAATAAAAGGGTACTACGTCACTTGATCACCTAGTTCGTGTTCTCAATTTCATTGCACCTTCACAGTTAGTCCAAGTAATACAAGATTTTACGCAACCAACCATCTTCGGGAGGAGGTAAAATTATGTTGTTTTGGTGGATAATAGAGAACAATTGGCTTGTTCAAATTTTGAAACCTGGATGGGATCCGAACTGACGCCTGTACACGCCTACGGTGGTGGCCAAGTGGTTAGGTCACCAAATTGTGACCCGAAAGTCTAGGGTTTCGAATCACTCCACTTCCGCCCATCTTCCCTATTTCTGTATTTTTCCAAGCAGCCTTTATATGGCCTCCCCCCTTCCTGAGAGTTGACTGTACATTAGTTTATGCAATAAATAAAAAGACCGGCATACATTTTGTACAGCACACATTCCACCAACTAAGCTACGAGGACCACACTGACAGTGCCGACGGTTTCACCTGCGGATCACCTACCCTAATCGTAAAGGCACGTGGAATCCACTAATTCGCATGCAAAAACTGTCCTCCGTGGTAAGTTTTCTTTAGAATCCACCGAATGAACTTAAAGGTTAAATCATTGGTTCGAATTACATTTTTTCGGACATATGACAAAGGACAGTGATATGTTTAGATGGTGAATGGATCAGTGCTGTTGGTGTGACCTTGTAGGTCAGAGTGACCGAAACTAGTGTCCATGAGTGGGTTTGCATTCCCTGAAGCAATTGATCTTTTCTCGATTCAGAGTGAAGTTCAGCAATGTTAGTAGACAAAAATGTGCACATTATGGAGGTGATTAACTTACTTCGAGATAACGAAACCTTGTGGTAATTTCGTACTCCTTGAAGATCGGATATGGAGTGAAGAGGTCGTTGGTTCTTACTGTTCAATGATACATCATTTTTCTCAGAGCTCGAGAAGGGCGATTCTTCATCTTCAACTAACGGGTTGAAACCGTTTACATCTTCCGCCATTTTTTAATGGGAACACGGAGTGGATTATACAATTGGAATCCGTGACGAGATAGCGAGCTTAGTGGGCAGCAAAAACAATGCAAGAGATCGCACCTTAGTTGTGAATGCAGCCGGGGACAAGGGCTAAAAGAAGAAATCCGTCAAAAAAATTTACTTTCATATCTCGTTTTATTAGACAGACAAATAGTCAATTGGAACTCAAGGTGACAGCAGTGTCACAAAAACACGACGATGGAGGAACTGAAGACCAGGGCCCTGGAATGCAGATCAACGAAATGCACAAGAATCTAAAAGGATAGAGGTGACAGTGATCCGGAGAACAGCGGAGCTGTCTATCACCAAAGGTCGGTGCCGGCATATTCTGCCACAGTTCGACCCATTCCGCAGTAGAGCGAAGAGACTAGGCCATTAAGAAAACAGAATAAAGATACACTGCGATGTTTGAACACCGCTATCTACGCAGAATTGTACGAATCGGGTAGAGCAACCGGACCAGAAATGCTGAGGTCAGGCGCAGAGTTTTAGGTAATCTCGGTCGCCAAGTGGAGCGAGTGATCGACATCCATAGATTACGCTGTTTGGGGCATGTGTTACGCATGCCACCAAACAGGTTGCCACGGCGAGCGATGTTCACCGAGGCAGATAGTGAGTGGAACAAAGTCAGGGGAGGTCAAACAGAGACCTGGCAAGAGGGGATGAAAAGCCCAACCAGGCGATTCGGTCACATAGATTGCGTTAGGCTCCCTGGCTGGAGACCACGAGATCGTGTTAACCGGGGGTTAGAGACACTACGCGATATGGTTGAGTGTCGTAAATAGTTGCTTTCGTACATCACAAATTCTTCACAACCTTAATCCACTTAAATTCCCCAATATCTCTTCGACTCCACTTTCAATTTTCCTTCTGTTTTCCCGTTGCTTCATCCAAAATAGGCGGCCAGAAAACAGCAACCAAAACTGGCGCACGAAAGTGCATGGTTCATGGTTGTAAAACCTGAACTGTATGCTGGTGATAAAGCTCAAGCATTAGGCCAACCAACCTAAAGCGTTCCGATGGCAATAAAAGTGCCAAACTATTACTATATCTTCGGAGGTCGTGATCAAGCGATTAGAACCGCTGCAATTGGCGAGTTATAAGGCCCGAAAGTCTCAGTATGGTTTGGGTGGGTTTCTCGGATTGTGACTGGTTATCATTTCCTTACACCTCGTGAAATGCTCCTATTTGACCAAGCGTCTCAAATAGCCTCTACTGAGGAAGCCCTAATCACTGCCTTACCGTGGCGGAGGTTTTCCCACCAAATTGAGAGGACGAAAAGCTTAAATGCGGCGCTATAATTGGGTTGGTGAACCGTTGGCAGTTCACCTTAAGGAGTTGGATAAAAACCCTGATTCCGAATAAACCAAGAAGAGGCGTACGAATCACACACACATTTTCTTGGTTGTGGCAGTGGTCATCGGCTCAATTGGGCACCTTGGACGTTTGTCCAAAGGGTGTATGATCCAATGAAATAGATACCGGCCCCAAATGAACTGCGGACTCTGGCTTTCTAGCCAAAAGCTTCGGGTGGGGACCCCAAGGTTATCCCACTTCCTCGGTCGGGGCAATCGGGAAGTTACATGCCCACAACCTATGAACACATTCTACAGAATGTTTTGTTCATGTTGTGGCACACTGGTCAGTTCTCTGTAATTGGTTGCATGTTGAAATAATAATAATAATAATAATAAGGTCCAAGATTAATAAAGGTCAAGCAGCGTTGGCAGCAGACAATTTCGCTATCGTGCGATGTCTATCGACATGCAGCCCATCACTCCCAGTCTCAAGGTTTAGATTGCCGGTAGCTGGCCGTGAGTGAACAGTAAGTTCTTATGCAAACGGGACTTAATTATTCCGTAGTTCAACAAACGTAGGTATATAACTCCTATCAGGAATTTGCAATTTCTTACGACATTGATATGAATTGCGACAATCAGTACAACTAATTCCTACTGAGTGTAACGGGTGGAATTTACTCGATGAAGGACAGTTCGAATTTATAAAGGAAGTAATCAGTAAAATGAATCACTTACAGTTACAACGGTTTATCATCGATCGCGGTGGGATCATTAATAAGAGTACTAGTCGAAAACCTTATCAGAATGGGTCGATCAAGTAGTGTTTCAATAAGTGAACAAATATGACCTACATCAAAGTAAATGCATATATAAATATTGTCGGGAAAACGACTTTGCAGTCTTTATTGCTCAGTTTTTAACAAACTAAGTGACTATATGCGCACATCTGACATCAGCCGGATTTATTACCACGGATTACCTATCAGACACAATAGGTTGTCATCGATAAAACCAGAGGATTTAACGAGTGTATGTGATAAACCGTAACTCCGAATCCCACTAATAGTTTCTGATTTGTGCTACGCAATATGAACTTACTTTGTACTGTCGATCAAAAAGATGGAAAGCAAGATAGACGGAAGATAGCACGTTTGTTTTTTATACAAACTGCGATATATCGCTTTCTTTTTATTGTTTCTCAATGAATAAAAAAACAGTAGATCGGTAGCTCACACCACCGCGCATCCAATCGTGTTTCGAACACACACAGTGAATTTAAATTATGAAAGCAGTATTAAGTACCATCCATCTGAACTGCGCCCACACCGCAAGCTTCAAAACTTGATCAGTGATGTGTCAAGGAGCTACGAATGTGTAAAGAAAAAGCATAAAACACGTGTCATTAAGCAAAACACATTCAGGGTCTGAATGCCAAGTCATCGAGACCTATGGAATGGAGTAGATGTGACGAGCTGTTCTACTGTACAGTAGTCCATCGAATCACTCGTTTGGTTAGCTGTTGAGTGATGTCAATCTAAAACAGACACCAGAACACACATCACCAACAAAGCAGGGGGTGCTCAGTGTGGAGTCAACCTAAAAGAAATCCGCGGTTTTGTGAAAACCATATACTTAGACAAACTTAATGTAAAAAAATAATGTGATTTTAACCGTGATTTGCTCAAGGGCATGATACTGCCAGGTTACCCAGGCCAAAATAAGTGAATTTCCTTGGGAAGTTCACAACCGGAGCCTTCGGCTAACCAAAGCCTGACCCGCAAGGCAACGGGCGGATCATACGCCCTTTGGACCGAGGTCAAACGTTCAAGGTGCCCAATACACCTCGATGTCCAATCGACCCACTGACCAATACCACGACCAGGAAGCTGTGGGTGGGTACGTGGTTCGTGTGTCTCTTTTTGGTTAGTTCGAAATCAGGTATTTTGGCCAACTCCCTTGGATGAACTGCCAGTGGTTCACCGACCCAATGAAGCCCCGGAAATTGGCTTATCTTCCCCGCACTTTAGTAAGAAAACACCACCACGAGAATTTAGTGGGAAAGGCTTCATCAGTAGAGGCTTTTTATGACCCTTGGTAGTGTGGGGGCATTTTGCGAGGCGCAAAGGAGGGTCGCTCATCCGCGACCCTAGATACCAACCCTCGACCACACTGAAACTTTCGGAAGCCAGTATGAGGGAGAAGCGATATCTTGCCTAAAGCCTAGAATCTTTACAAGAACCAGCGAAATCCGCTGTACACAGGTGGGATGTCCTCGTAATAAGCCTGCACAACCGGTGGACACCGCAGTAATACAACTCTAAGTGGATGATCAAACAGTTTCATATTCGGTTGAGGAGTTACGAAATGAATACAGAACGAAAAATTAACCCACTCTGATTACAGAAAGGTGAAATTAACCCAGGGGTTCGTGTGTGAGCGCAAAAAGACAATATGAAATGAATGGGCAAGCGCAAAGCGTAATCCGTTTCATTACTCGCCATGGTGTGTTGGACAGCAGAAGGGGTAAAAACCACAGTCATGGGAACGTGCTGCTCATTCATGATAAACGGCAATCTAAGTCTTGGAGTGGAGAACCACTGAAGGTTACACTAAAGGTGTGAAATCTATCCGAATGACAGAGAAGATGCGTACCGCATCATCATCATCGTACAGCGAAATACAGTGAGGCGAACTTCACTGATCCCTGCCGAACTCGCAATGCATACAAGGTTAGTGATGAAATTTAAGGTGGACAGAGATTCGACCTATTTTAAGGGAGGAAGAAGGTGAACCTCTATGGTTAACACAGAGTACGCAATCGAACTCTCCATACATACCTTTTCAAGCATTCTGACCTGATAAGAAACGATAACAAGAACGCCACTGCTGTCGGTTCGCTGCCATATCCTTCAATGTCTCCAACCAACCAGTTGTGGAGTCTTTCGGACCCCAAACTGGAAAGCGAGAGACACCTACTCTACCTAATGGCTTTGTGCATTTCTTCATGCCTCGTCTCCACGTCATCTGTTGACCTCCGCGCGGTTTTCTCCAGTCCGGATTAGCTACAGCGAATAAAGCGCGGTGCGGCAGACGACAGCTGGACATACGCAATATGTGCCCTAACCAGCAAAGCCTAGTAATCTGAATTCGGTGTGCCAGCAGGTTTATACCTGACAGACTCCCAAACACACGACGGCGTACCTCCACGTTACTAACCCATTCGCTCCATTCAACATGGGCTGAACTACGTAAACACCGATAATCGAAAACTTCCAGTCGACGGATATCTTCTACTCGCAAATTCGGAGTCTCACAACCATGCGTACCGCCATAGTGTAGTGTATAACTGTTAGGCGTGGAAAAGTAATGAGGTTTACTGTAACCGGAAATCCCAAGTTCCAGAAAGAAAAAGACGGGAAAATGAACTTAAAAGCAGAGAAGCACTTGTTGGTTGACCTGTTTCTTATCATCATTTTTCATTGCGGTACTTAGTAGTTATGCTGAATTGAGCGAGATTGGTTTCAGGGAGCGCACTTGCAAATATGGGCTGTGTTCGAAGAAGTCAGGAGAGAGTGAGTCAGTGAACAGATGCTCCATGGTTAAGTAGTTAGTTTGCCGTCGTCCTATCAGTGATTTCCTGGGTTGGATTTCCGATCGGATTGATGGACTGACACCACCAGTAATACTCAACAAGGCTAGGACATACGTATAATGTTTTCCGGATTCAAATTGTAAGTTTTGATTGGTCAGTTTGTGAGGAACTTCGTTCTACATAACAGTCTTTATTTTAAGTCTCTACATTCTCAGATTACTGGGGTTTGTATTGACGAAAAACTTTATTGTATCACACAGTTCACTTAGACGAACAACAGAAAGGTTTAAGCACAGTCATGAGAACCGAGACTCGCTGACCAACATACTTGTCCGAACATGCTTAGAAGTGAAGGAAAACGATCTGGGAAGAGAATAACAATACCGGTGCAATTTTAATTGTTGTTTTGTATAGGGTACAGGATTTGAACAAAAAACGCGTTTCACAATGCACACCGCAGATTTCTATTTGGGGACATTATTTAGCGTACCTAACTGATCAAAATCTTCGCCTATTGAACCGAAGTTTACGTGGAAAACATGTCCGAATCATCGATACGAAGTACAGTGAGTACTTCGATCAGAAAACGACTGTTAGCACCTCTTCATTTGTTTTCTTTGACGTCCCCAGAATACTCCAAAATTCAACTATATACCTGTGGTGGATTACAGAAATTCATCTAGAATCTTTAACGCAAAAAGCAAGCATTCTCACATGTTTCGCCACTGGAATGAAAAATTAGACGCACGAGAGTTTGGTGAGATAAACGGGAAAAGCAATCGTTTACACCGCTGCCGTGATCCCACCAAGGANGAAGCTCAAAGTGACCCATATGACTGAGTCTTTTGATTCGGGTTTTAACGACCTCATACCAGGTCTTAGCTTGACAGCCGCTGTTTTTCTCATTACCGGCTTGGGAAAACATCGCACACCGTGGCAAGCGTAACACACCTCAACCAACGTAATCTATGAAGGTCGACCACTTGCATAAGGGGGCGACCGCGGTTGCCTAAAAC
This sequence comes from Echinostoma caproni, assembly GCA_900618425.1. NCBI lineage: Eukaryota > Metazoa > Platyhelminthes > Trematoda > Plagiorchiida > Echinostomatidae > Echinostoma > Echinostoma caproni. The sequence continues at coordinate 20,694 of UZAN01049663.1, forward strand.
TTTGTGTCGAACCTCAAAATCCTTGCTCGGTTCCCTAGCAGATTCGTGCACTTTCAGTTTTTACAACCATCAACCATGCACTTTCGTGCGCCGGTTTTGGTTGCCCATTTGGATAAAAGAGCAGAATGAAGACTGGAATATCGAAGCGAATTCAAGCGAAAGGTGGGGAATTCATATAGAGTGGTGTTAGGAGAATAACCAGTGGATGCACGAGCGCCACTGTTTGCGATACCTAGCCATATCACTTTATGTCTCTAACCATCGGTGACCATCATCCCGAGGTCCCCAGCCAGGGAGCCTAACGGGGCCTATGTGACTTAGTCTCCTGGTTAGGGTTTTCATACCCTCATACCAGGTCTTAGTTTGACCGCCCTTTATCTTATTCCAATCGCTACCAGCCTTCGCAAACATCGTTCGCCGCGACAACCTATCTGGTGACATACGTAACACATATCCCAACCAGCGTAATCTATGGAGGTCGATCACTTGCTCTGGTGGACGACCACGACTGCCTAAAACTCTACGCCTAACCTCAGCATTGCTAGTCCGGTTGCTCTACCAGACACGTGCAATGCTACGTAGACAGCGGTGTTCGGACACCGACAATCTATTTTTATCCTATTTCCTTAGTGGCCAAGCTTCTGCGCCGTAGAGCAGGACTGGCCGAAAACTGTAGCATACACTCGACCCTCACAGACAGCCGGATGTCGCGACGGCGCCACAAATGTCTCAAGTTGGCAAATGCCAACCTAGCCTTCTGTATGCGCCGACACTTCATCTGTGATGCGTCCGCCGGTGAGATGTAGCTATCCAGGTAGCAACATTCGTNCATTCGTCTACTTCCTTTACTACTTCCCCAGTTAGGGTGAGACTGGGTGCTGAATCAACCCAATCTTGTAGTAGCATTTTACACTTTGAAGGTGCAAAACGCATACCGAACATGGCAACACTAACACTCGAAATATCCAGAAAAGCTTGCAACTTACTTGGATCTTCACTTAGTAGCACAATGTCGTCTGCA
>UZAN01049664.1:3336-21714 GCA_900618425.1 Echinostoma caproni
TTCCCACACTTCCACGATGTGATTCGTCTAGGCCAGAGGTATAGCAACCGCACTCAGGGCTGCCTTTTTTAGTCCTCGACTGAGCCAAGCTGAGTAGCGGTGTTCTCTCATTCGATCGACCGGGCATTTGATGGTGCGACCCACGTGAATTGCGCCACAGGAGTAAATAAACTGGGAAACACAAAAGGGGGGCTTTCCATCAGTAGCCTATCCAAGAGTAGAATGTGCGCAATTCCTCAGTCGTTTTCTCATTGTCCTCACAAGGGTGTCACCTTTGAAGGGCAGTGAAATATAAACTTTTTTCTTCTCCACTGTTGGGTCCTTCGATTTCGAAATGTAAGTAAGCTCTCATACAATGTGTTGTTAGCTTCTTTTATTCTGAATACTACAAATACTCCACAGATGAACCGGCGTAAGAAGGTCAGGCGTTTCAGCTTATCATCGGTTTCCCAGCACATGGTTGATTGCATGAATCTTAGCCAAGTCATCTTGCTTCCTCGATTCGTTCATTTCTGTCTTAGCCTTTTGAAAGTATTTTCTATACTCCCGAAAAAAAATTGACTGGATGCTCATGCCATCAGTTGCACAAACGCCTAAATAAGCCTGTAGACTCAGTTTAGTCCATACGTTCTTTTTTAATGCAGTTCAATTTTTCCAAGATGGTTGATGCCGAGCTTTTTAAAACACTTTGTAAGTGTACATTGCTTTTTTGTTTTACATAAAATCCCCAGTTGTTTTTCCCATCTTCTTATGTCTAAGGTCGCCAAAATCTCAAACTGAACACTTTGGTACAAGTTTCCATGACCGCAAGAGGCGAATTTCTCAAGCACTTCTAACCGCTTTTACGTTATTTTTGGTATATTCTTCCTCTGCCGATCAATCTCTCACGCGTTACTACACATGTGTACAAGTTTCGTTTTACAATCAATCGTTCCTACGGTCTGCGTCAACTTTCTGACAATCAGTACTTATTGACTTATTGATTCAGCTGATCAATGTCATCAGAGTGAAATATGGACAATTTGTCAATTTTTCGGTTGACATTCCATCGCATTTTCTGTAGATGCTAATTTCTGTACCGGTCTGCTTTTCAGGCCACTGTGATTGGACTGACCGATAGCATTGTTCAGTTCGTTTCAATTCAGTATGCACAGGACGAAATGTGTCTTCAAGCCAAACCTGCGTCCATATTGTTGTTTCCGTTGGCGGGTGTTCGAAGATTCGGTTCAGTTCACCTTTTGTTCATTTTATCCGTTAAACAAAAAAGGGAAATCGAACTTAATACTATGAGGAAACTGAAGGCATATACCAAATAAGCAAGAGTGATCATTCCAATCTTGAACCGAACTAGGGTAACCAAGGTGGCGCCCTCTTTGTGTTTTGATCAGGTCAGGTTGAACAGGACTGATAGAGGCCACAGGTCAATCAGGCGTTCACAATTCCTTCGGTGGTGTGCTTTCACGCGAGTGTACGTTCACCTCTGTGATTGATCGGTTTCTCTTTCTACCTAAAAGCAGAGAGAAAGAAAAACTTTACTTCGCGCCGTCTTGGCGACAGACTTCTATTGTAAAAGCGTTCTGTATTACACAAAAACAATCAACGCACCTAAGATTCTATGTCAGGGAAAACCTCCGACCATCTGGTGTCCAGAGCTCTTTTAAAGACCTGGACGTTTGGCTGGTTGATCAATTCAGACGGTAGTTCATTCCAATCATCCACCATCCTATTGCTAAGGAAATGTGCTCGTAGATTCAACCTAGAACGCCGTTTCCTAAGTTTGAGGTCATGACCACGCCTTCGTTGATGGTGCGCCTCAATGAACAGGGACCCGGATCTAACCCGAGCAACTTTTTCCTAATCTTCAATACTTCGATGAGATCTCCGAGCAATCTCTTTTTTTTTCAGGGAAAAAAGACCGAGTGCATACAACATTTCTTTGTATGTTTTACCCTGCATACCCTCAACCATCCGTGTTACTAGTCTCTGGACCTTCTCCAGACAGATTGAGTCCTTTTTGTAGAGGGGTGACCAAGCTTGAACATAGTATTCTAGGTGAGGCCTTACAATGGATTTGTGGATTTGACTTACCACTGACTGAGAAATATTGGAAGAAACAGTGTAGTTCGTTTATTTTCTTATTCTTTCGTCGAATGCAAGCCATACCAGATGCATCTGAGCTCAAGTATGAGCGAGAATAATTGTTAGTTTAACCCGGGCTATCTAAGATGATCCCCATGCACCTTATTTGATACGAACACCGTTCGTTGTCCACTTTGCTTTGTCGTACGGCAAACGCAACCGATTGATTAAACTGCGATACATGAAAATGATTGATAGAAAGTCTATGCTTGAATTCTTAATGGTGTTCGACTAACCACATTCTAATCTGATCTGATCTATCTTTTTCTGACCCGGGAATTTAAACTGAGCAAAACAAAGATATGACAACGATTTCCCAAACTGTCATTTTCAGGTGAGTAATGGAGGATTTGATTCGATGTCAACGATGAATTCGTCATGTATATGGCAAATGAAGCGTGAACTGAAAAGCTAAGTAGCACTCACTGTACAGCTGTTTCGACCTGATTGAGTCTCATCAGCAGCGAGCGAATCCATCGACCTTAGTGAGTGCCGAGCTGAGCAAGATCTGTGGCCCGTAACAAGGGTTAACATGGTAATATGGGTTATACTATATCGTGTAAATGGAACGTGAAAACCGGTCCGATTAGCTACCCGGTGGCCGAGTGGGTAGCATACTTGCATTCTGCTTGTGCGGTCCCGGGTTCGATCCCCAGTTCGGTCGGTGGATTCGTGCACTGCTGATGAGACTCAATCAGGTTAAAACAGCTGTACAGTAGTGCTTCCTAGTTTTTCAGTTCACACTTCATTTGCCATATAACGACGACTTCGCCTTCGTCAGATTTTCGGGTACGAACCACACACACACCCTCTGGTTTGTGGGAATGATCAACGGCTCGATTGGGCATCGAGGTGTATTGGGCAACTTGGACATTTGACGCTGTCCAAGAGGCGTATGATCCAATGAACTGGACACCGGCTCCTAAAGGATTGTGGTTTTCACATACCATCCCGCTACCTTTTGACTCAGGCTTTGATTAGCCAATAGGATTCGGTTGTGGATTCCTCAAAAAAAATTGACCTGCCTTGACCTGGGCAACCTGGCAGTATTCCTCCCACAAACGTTTTCTTTTTCCCAAAGATTATTCTACCATATTTATTTAGCACACAGTCTGGATTCAGAGATGTTTGAAAAATATGGTATATAGGTATGCTGTATTTATCTTCTTGCTTTGAGGAGTGAAACCAGGAGAAAAGTGTTCAGCAGATGGAACTGCACTCGCATGACTGATTTGAGATTTTGCCAATATTTCCAGTGAGACTGTATGCAATTGTAATATTGTGATGATTGGGGCAGAGCATCGGACAACTGCTTCCTCCTGTTTGAGAAACTTGTCAGCAATGCACTCTCTTTGGGACTCGAACCTGGAACCATCATTCATTATTTCCTTTCTGGATGAGTGTAGCACAAAATCAACGGCTCATGGGTATTATGTACTCGATTTATGTCAAGACATCTGCCAAATATTCCGCGTCCTTGGAAATCTTTCGTTGAGCGTTGAAAAGCGATCGCTTATTTGTTGCCTAAAAAGGACAAGAAAGGAAAACTATACCGATCGATAAACGAGGAATGGCTATTCTTGTGATTAAGTGTTCTTTTCAAACCAGAAAAACAACAGGTTACTTGAATAGTGAATAGTTTCCCAGTCAGAGTAGCTTTTTTTTCAAACGTCTCATTATCTCCCGAAAATTATTCACTCATCTATGGTATTCACACATCTCTGCAAATAACCACCTAGCCGTTTCAATCAATGAACAAATCTGAATATCCACAAAAGCTCAACCCTCATAACTAGAAACTTTCCATCTATCTTATTTTACAGTATGTGTAATGCTACCAGTTTCGATGAAACTGCTACCTATGAACCGCAGGATACGTCAGGCCAATCTTTGTTCGCGGTCATTTTTGGTGACAGTGTCCACGCTATTGACTCCGAAAATATCTGACGGAATTGTTCGAATGAATCCGTGGACTTGACAGGCGGTCAGTTCAATTCTAATTGTGAGTTGATCGGAACCAATATGTAAGCGCATTAGGTGCGTTGTGTACGTGAAGGACGCGATACACACTGCTGGCTATCCATCCCCGCATAAATTGACTATAAACTGTTTATTCTCTGGCAAAATGATTATTTTTTCACATTAAAACTGACCGAAAAGAACACAACCGTTCCCGATGTCAGTGTACTCTGCCCGATGAGTGAGTGATAGGTAGATAGGTAGGTTGGTGATCGGTAGATGATTGACTGAATTCGGTTAAACAAACTCCTGCATCCTACTACTGGTTCTGCTTCGGTGATATTTCAGTGGCTTACACGTATCCACGTCCATAATGAGAAAACGTTAGTCAATGTGCAAGTGCATTCCCGTTTCTCGTTTGTCTCCCCGACAGACAAGATCAAGAACTAGTTTGGGACGCCCGGGGTTCATTGAGTGTGGCTCACCGGTTGGGATTTCAAACCCGTACCCCTGAGGTACACAGTAAACAGTTTATCACATTGACGTCCGTAGTTCTAAAGTTGACTGAGAAAACCGTCTTGAGTCGCTCACAGTCACTTGTCACTATTTCCCATGATCCTCTTCAGTTCGCGTATAAACCAAACAGATCCATTTTGGATGCTGTGTCTACTCTGGTCCATTTTATAAGCAAGTCACTGAACAGCTCGGCCAAATCTGTTCGTTGCGTTTTTCTCGATTACTCGTCTGCTCTTGATTTCGTGTCCCGGTCATCCCTCCGTTTTAAGCTTGAATCTTTTGGCACCTCGAGACAGGTGCTTTCGTGGCTTTCTGATTATGTCATCGAACTAATCCAGGGCACAAAGCTAGGCAGGAATACCTCAAGTCCTCTAGTCAATAATTCTAGTGTGATTCAAAGTGCTGTCCTCTCGCCGTATATTTTCTCTGTTTTCATTAGTGATCTTTCAGTTCCACACCCTGTTCATATCCAAAAGTATGTTGACCATATCGCCTTATGTCAGACCGTTTCTTCGTCTTTGGAATTTTCTTCCTTCACTGAAAATCTGTCCCTAATCGAGCAGTTTTCAAACCAGTCTGGCCTTAATCTTAATACATCCAAGTGCTTGGAGTACAATTTTAGTTCTTCTCGCTCTACATTCTCGTCAGACTCTGTAACCCTTAATGGTAACCTTTGCCTAGAGTGACCTCAGCCAAATATCTGGGTGTTATTATCGATAATAATCTTCGGTGGTCGACACACATTCACAAAAAGCTTCAGCGTCTCTCCTTTCAGCTTAGAAAGATCAGACAATTTCGCAATCTCCAACAAGCTTTGTTCTCCTTTGTTAAACAATGCGTCCTCCCTATTTTACATTACTGCTCCCCTGTAGTGTGTCCCGGTCTATTACAACAAGACTTTAAAACTATCCGTCGTGGATTAATGATAATAAGCCGCGCATCTTTAATTTCTACCGAGTCATTTATTACAGAACTTACTAATGGTCATACGAAGTCTTGTGTGACCCTTGCCAATAAGATTCTAAACGACCCCTCCCATTCTATGCATGTAGACTTATCTTGTCGCTCTCACTCGATCACTCGTTCTTCTTATCGGTATCTACCATCTCGAGTAAACATTTAGAAAAACTCCCCTGTACCATATTTGGCGCGAAGCTTGACCAACAAGGAACGAGTTATCAATGAAGTACGTTAATCTTTAATTGAATAAATCAAACATTTTTTACACAGCACTCTATTGAATTTGTCTATACTTCTATATTGTTCCGATGTGAGGACCAGAGTACAATTTTTAACTGAAATGTAAGCATATTTCAGTTTGCAAAGTTATACAAATACAACAACAAATATGAATACAAATACAAACGGTCGCGGTTCGAATCCTGACAGGGACACAAAAACGCACGCACTGCTGATGAGTCCCAAACAGGGCGAAACAGCTGTCCAATACTCTTCATCGGTGATCACATGTATCGGTTATCACATGTAAATGCATCAAATTGTGGGGAATTTTCCGGCATTATTATTATTTATTATCATTATTTTTACTTCCTTCAACCATATTTCAAATTCTCTTTTATGCGCTCTTGTTTGAAATTCGATATATATATATATATATTCTTAGGTATGACTATAAACTCGAGTATTTTACAACCCCATGCATGGAAAATTAATATCGTTAACTTCATTCCTGCTCCAGAGAATACACCACGATCAATGTCAGTCACTTGTAACCAATCAGGGAAGTAGAACTACTCATTCACTGGCCCCGAGTGGGACTGGGCTAATTTACATGTTCCGTCTGAAACGCACGATAACAAAGCAGCTCGCAATCATTTGTCATAAAATCATGCAGAATACCATGTGATGCAATGTGTACCGCTGACTGCAACACAACACGAATTGCTTGATCAATTGATTGTTTGGCCCTCAATCATGTCTGTTAGGATCGCCTGAGCCAACGCGAACATGAACGTGTGTGTGTGTGTGTGCAACTTGCCGAAACATGAATCGACTTCGAAAAGTGCAAAGACAGTCACGCGCATACACACACACACACACACGTCTGATCAACTGAGAAGATAAAACAACAAAGAACGAGCGGCCAGACATTACTGCAATAGATGTTGATCATGTGGTCCCGTAAACACCGTTCTGATGTGCACACTTTGTGCCTGTGCATGTGTGTGCGTGCGTGCGTGTTCGTTTAACATCCAGATACCAAATCGAACTGCCCCGCTCAAGAGCTTCAGTTATCCTTTTACGTGTACAGGTGTGTGTGGGGGGGGGACGGTTCGCCTTCGTATAACGAAACAAGTTCAACTCCAGCAGTGCACTGAACCGCGGGCAGCGTGATAATTGATAATTGAGTCAACTTGTGCCACACATCTGTCTATGATGCGTAAACGGTTTCACTAGTTCATCTATTTCCATAAGTCGGCTTATAATGACTTTTTTCATTTTCCGGAGTGTTCACATTCTAGTTAGGATGCATTCATCAAGTATTCCGTGAACCTGTTCACCATCGCGAGTCAGGGACAGTTGTTGTGTATCACATCTATGGATATATCTATCACTCTTTGTTCAACCTCGTCCTCAACTGTGGTGTCCTAACTCTGGTTCACCGACACCAAATCAAGCCGTTGGCAGAAATGTTTTAAATCATCTAAAATGCATAATTCAACACTCAGCAGCAAACAATGCAGCTCTGAACCTAATTTTCAGGGATACTCTACATAATGTGTTTCAGTATATTCTAAAATGCAGCGGTCCCTCATCAGAACACTATGAAACGTTCGCCAAGTGACTTATTTGAATTTGGATGATTTTGAATAAAAATTATTCTCCATGATCTAATGGTATCCAGCAAGGTAGATATTTGATGGTGTCCGTATTCAGTTCGGGCTAAGCAGCGCAGCGGAGCGGAGCTTACACGAATGCACGACAGAGTGTCCCTGGCTTTCAGTCTCCGAGAGACTTGATACCGTAGGATTCTAAAGGGATCGAAGAACGACAGAACAGTGGGGGCGGCGATGGGCCTGGGAAGAAGGACTGGACTGGACTGGTACTCCGAGAGTCGAGGTTTATACAACACACCTGCAAGCTGCCGAAATTCCCTTTATCTTGATTGCTTTATTTCACCTGAACGCGGCTGTCAAGAACAACCCAGAACAATAGCGATCATGCGCGTGTGGTTTCTAAACCGAGCTATTTGTTGTTGTGGTTGTGGTTGTGGTTGTAAAAACAAAGCAATGCCAAATTTCTCTTCTACGTTCAGACTGCGTACGTAGTAGTAGCGCTCCTGTGTCCGCTGGAAAGAACAGATAATATTGGTTCTACGTCGAATGTTATTGTACAAACGTTGTTTTCTTTCACAATGTTTCAAAAGAACTACACTTCCGTGCTCATATTCCATCTCACTTTGGTAAACCGAATGAAGTTGGACGCGCACTCTACCCTATCATCATTCCCCGTCTGCTAGAAACACCCTCATTCGGTGGACTCAAGTGAATTATACGGAAAACCTGTCGGGGGCAGTCAGCTAACGTGCTAGTTGGTGGATGTCATATGCCTCTGTAAGTTGGATGGGTAATTCGAATGTGAAAAGATCAGTGCTATCGTTGTGGTCTCGTAGCTCAACTAGTAGACCGTGCGCGTACAAAGAATAGGCGGCCTCTATGCGTGGGTTCGAATCTAACCGTGGTAACTGAACTTTACACAATCTCGACACAAAAAACAATTGACAAGGACAATGAAAACCAATCTTCTGGGGGTCATATCGTTGCATCCTAAGCAAACGCTTCTACACCCCACCCATCCTTAACAAGAGGCAAATACTCTATACAGAGGTTTCTTTCTTGCTTGTTTGTATGCATAAGCAACACCAACCAACCAGGAGTTCAGATGCACCAACCATGTAACCGTTGAAAACCGGAATTGCAGGGTTTGTGAACATGTCGGCAGGAACAGGATTGAAGATCTCTCACTCAATCAGCCAAACGGGTTGCCCAACCCCTAGCCCTCAAAAGCGGGCAGTTTTTGTTTAGCAAAGGCGACCAAAAGTCATGGTGTCTCAAAACGAGGTTATAACAGGACCAATTTCATGGACAATCTACTTCGGTATTGGGAAAAACGACATGAACTACCAGCAATCTCCTCCGGAATGTATTCAACATCATGACTGTTAGATGATTTGAAGCGAGAGCAAACACTGTTAGAGCGTCAGAAGTATGATTAATCTGTTGCATGAATTCTGTTTTCAGTCCTGACTAACTGGTGTGCACGTTCAAAGACAAACTACACTAACAGAATTAGTTATTACTGTTCGAATCCAACCGAACCCATTTCCTCCGGCGTGCAAAACTAAATTATGATGATTGGTACCTCGCAAAGTCCATATTGCCGGGACTTCCACGTTCGTTCTCATTGCTGATATCTGTTTTCTTTCGCGCCGACCACATTGCTTGCCCGGGAGCTACCGTCCAGGTTTTCGTATCTGTTGAAATGTCCATATCAGCCTCGCATGTACTGAATGAACCGGTCAAGATGACTGTTTGGTTGGTTTGTTGACTGATTAATAAATCAATTGGTTGGTTGGTTGATTGGTCGGTCGATCGGTCGGTTGAATGATTGGCGGAAGAATAGTTGGCAAGTTAAATGCACAATCACACCATTCCCTCAAATTTTCCCCACCGTAGTAAATGCCTAGCGAGAATTTCGATTTCGGTCGCACCTTTGCTGCTATCTGCTTTTACTTCTCGACTTTACAGAGGAAAACTGCGGTTTGTTCTCGACTTACATGATCGAATCAATTCGCCGAATTTTCAAGGTCAGATGTTATCTCACTGTCATACATTTCTGACATCCATGCTGTCTATCGTGTGAGAAATCGCTAATAAGACAATATGCCAGTTGTATGGTTGCTCTCAGGTGCTGTTTAATCAATTCCAGTAGAAACCGCAAACTTATGGGAAAATTTGATAATGCCAAACTGAGGGCACAGAAAAAGTTTGCAGAAAAAGTCGAATTTGTTCTGCTTCAGGAGATCTGATTACATCCTCAGATTGAGGATCATGTTTTCCGGCTAGGTGGATTTGGTAATTTTCTAGGTGATGAAAATAAGAACTCTAATAATGGGGGTGACGCGGAGTTGCTTTCTCAGCGGTCTGTGGTGCAACAACTCTCATCTTTTGTTCCATTTCAGGACCATAAAAATCATCGGATTTTTGTTCAATGTACACACCACTTTCATAGTATGTTTCATCATATCCTGTTAGCAAACATTTGCATCGCCTCGTACACGCTCGCTTTTTTCCGACTCCTTCTCGACAAAATTCGTGACAGACTTGAACCAGTCCTTGTGCTGGTGATTTTATTCATCTGAAAGTTTGGTTCTTAAGAACATTAGGTTTGGTTGATCTTGTACACCTTCCGACTCGTTCGGGATTTTTCTAAATATCTCAGAGGTCTTCTAAATAGGAAAACGAGCCCCTGGTAGTACGTCCGACCACTGTGCATATCCTGTGCAACCCGAAATCTATCCCTTTTGGTCGATACCATATACAACCCTCACAGATAGGCTTTCCACTCTCTCGACCAGTCATTAACCCGTACCGAAATCGATAATGTTAAAATACCTTGGCGTCACCTTATCATGGTTATTGCATGTTCAAAACACATTCTGTAAAGTTAGAAAGCTTTCATATTTCTCACTCCGATTGAGATTACCTTCAGTTCCTCATAAGCTGATTGTTAGGTTTGTGAATGCATGACTGCTACCCCACTGGTTTTATTGCTCCCCGGTGATTTACCCCGATATGTTGAAGGAAGACTTTATTTATTGGCCAGCCCTCTGAAACATTTCTAAATGTAGTGGCATTGTCAGAGCTCAACTAGCCGATTCTATCATAGGCAGACACATACAAGCGTGTGAAAATTTCGCTGACAAAATACTCTCAGACACTTGCCACCCATTACACAATGAATTTTCAAAAGCTGTATCTACGTGCTCAAGATAGAAACTTCTGTTTGCTCGTACATCTGCTTATCGTAATTCTGTTCTACCACATCTAGCACGTCTACTTATTGACAAGGAGAAATTGTCCACAGAACTGCCCAAATGCTTGTTTCAGTGACGAACACAATCTACTTCTTTCACTTTCATTAAGCAATGATTTTGTAAATTTGAATCCACAAATTTGGTGTAAATCCTGTAAATTCACCCATCCGGGTGCATAAAGCTACTACTGATTTGACTTGACTTGACAGTAAAATATATATCCGTCAATATGCATATATATATATATATATATATTGTATATTTTCACACATGTCTGAAGCCAAACTGTGTGCCAAACAAACCTTGGTACAATAATCTTGATGAAAAAGAAAAACGTTCCATAATTTGCTTATGGGCGCGAAATACTACCAGTTTGCCCAGGCCCATGCAGGTGAATTTTATTGAGGAATCCACAACAGGAGCCTTCGGCTGGCCAAAACCTGACCCCGCAAGGCAGTGGGGGGNCACTGGGAGCCGGATCATACACCTTTCGAACGGGGTCAAACGTCCAAGTTGCCCAATACACCTCGATGCCCAGTCAAGCCGGTGACCAACATCGTAACCAGGAAGGTATGAGTGTTTTTATTACGCCTCCTCTTGGTTGGTTTGGAATCAAGGTTTTTGGTCAACGCCCATATAGGTGAACTACCAGTAGTCCGTCAACACGGTTAAGACCCCCAGATGTCGGGTTTTCGTCCTCTCATTTTGGTGGGAAACAACTCCGAGCCACGAGAAGGCAGTGATTATGGCTTCCTCTGTAAAGGCTATTCGCGATACTTGGTCGTATGGAAGCATTTAGCGAGGTGCAACGGGAAGGATGACCAGCCTCAATCCTAGGATCCACCTCCGACCATGCACTAAGGCTTTTGGAGGCAACACACATAGATAGCGACATAACAATAGAAATGAGGATTGTATCCCCAATGACCTATCCAGACTGAAATATATACTTTCTTTAACTTCGTCTTCTCTTTTCTCGAATTCCACTTACTCGTCCAGGTTTGAACGTTTCGCAAGCTATCTTAATTTCTTTTTCGATTTTTGTCACTCCATGAAGAACGTATATACATTTGTACTAACACATTTTCATCCCTTCCAAATAGGGCTTCACCGTGTTAAGGAAAATGCATATAAGAGAATGGTAGGCGGAATGATTTTCAAACTATCGATTTCCAACGAGGTAGAGCTTTTGCACTTGAATCGGATGTACGTCAAGACCATTCTGAGCAACCAGAACTGTCGCGAGATTTTTTGGCCCGTAAAATAACTTGTGGAAACTTCTGTTCTAACCTGGAAGAACTAAATGGGCCATGTTCTATCTCATTTGGCCCTAATGCACCATGGATCTTGAAAATGGGAACTGTTTGTCCGACTAAGGTTCTCAAAGTTTGAGAACAACTTTAGTTGAATAAAGTCAAGAGACATTTTATCAAAATAAAATGTCTTTTTACTTCCTTTTTATTTAATGAATGTACAAATGTCGAAATTCAAAGAGGACGGCCGCGGTCATACAAAGGCTGTCTGGAAATTACAGAATTAAAGAAGACGGACGCGATGGAGTGGTTCGAATCCGGGACTTCCAGGTAACAAATTGGTGAACTAACCACTTGGCCACCACTGTTGTTATTGAAAACTTGTGCTGAACACCATGTTACAACCTTTGCTGAACTGTGCAAACCATGCAGGTCCTCTGGAACGATCCCCAATTCCAAAGATCCGTTCGTACGGGACCACTCCACACGAAGGGAGTTTTCAAATAACGGGTTAATTGCTGCTACCCCCATTCCAGTCGAGAAACCGTAGGCAAGTGCTGTTAAATCGGATGACCACCTACTCAGATGTCAATAATTCAGTTTTTGCTTCTAAACCTCTACTTTGGACGCTTGATATAATTGCTCGTGTTTTGGATTCTTTGGTCTCCGTTTAAGATAATAAACTGTGCTGAAAATGTTTCTCTTACTTTCTTTGCTTATGCCAACGCTTTTGATGTGTTTGACCGTTGCGTTCTCATTCAACGTCTCCCAGTTTGTTTCTTGGGATCAGATGTGCCAACGTTTCCCTAAATTACTTCCCGTACAGGATGACATTCACCTCATTCACGAGTAAACTATCTGTTTCCTAAGTGAACTCAGACGTTTCTCCGGATACCATTTTTCTCCATTCTTTGTTAAGTGGTGCATCAACGATCTGCCTGTTCGTCCCAACTTTATTGTTTGCAAGCATATTGAAGTTGTGGTGAATGGGTGCCTGTGGTAATCCCAGCCCGCGAGATGACAAATACCACGGAGCGACACGTTACAGCTTTCGGACAACCGTGATCAATCAAGCTTCACGGGTGACCTCAACAAAGCGCATGCGTACCATAGCTTCTGGAATACGTAACAAAGGTCGATCGTACCAGCCAATCAGAAGCCGTGTGGCCGAACAATGGCTGAAATACTAGAACGCGATTGGTAGAGGACCCAATGACCAATGAGTTCGTTTCGTACATACTATTTAATCCCCTTAATTTTTTTTCAATAAACGAACTACCACTCCTGTGGCCTTTTCCTCGCATCTCGTTTATGTGGGATATTGCGTGCAAGTGTCAGTGTGATCCAGTGCTTATGCGACGCTCGTGATTGCTAATCCTTGATTCGTATTCCGCGTTCATTGCTTACCACTACTACTATTACCATTACTACTACTACTACTACTACTACTACTACTACTACTGCAGTGCTTCTCCAGTATTGATCTTCAATTCCGCTAATTTCAAGGGAGTCTAACCGGCTCGTCTTGGCTCGATGTCTCTACATGTGTTGCTGTTCCCCACAATCTTAAATCCGGCTCCCGATATCACAGGTGTTATTGATCTACTTGAACTCGTCATAACCGATCGCAATATCCCCAAAGCTGATTCTGTTGATTACCTCAATGTCATTCTATCACATAACTTCTCCGGGACTAGCCATGTAGAGAATGTTTACGGTGGAGTTCATTATCTTTCTTCTCTTGCTTTCAGGATTGGTAAGCTTGCTGTTTACCCAAATGTGATTTATGAATGTTTTTAATCGCACAATGCACCTTTTCCGGCTGACTGTACTGTTTCCCCGCTTGAAAGAAAAATTATTCCAGCTCCACCAAACTTTTCTCCCGATATAGCCAGAAATATTGTGGCTGTGTGGAAGCATGCCGATACGTTTGAAAGAAGTTCTGAGACATTGTTGAACACTGGATATCATTGTTTGCACAACGAACTTCTTAAACTTTGGTCAAACTCTTGTACCCCTTGGTATTGTAAGCTTCTTCCTGCATGCACCCCCACATACAGAAACAGCATCCTCTATTAGCTGGCCTGATTTTTAGTGGACCGGGTACCAATCATTGCAAGCCTGACGGAACAATTCTTGAGTTAATGGTTTTTACCAATATTATAGTTCCCAATGTACTATCCTCTTTACCCCACCATTTCAAACTGCTTTGTTTTGTAAATCGACCCGTCGGGTGTGTAAAGCTTACTTAGACTTTATTGACCTGTAAGCACAATGCAAACAACATTAGTATAATAGGCTGGTTAGCTGCGCTTGTCTTGAGAAATCCCTGTGGTCTGTAGCTTCCAACACCTTCAATGGATCCCCACGAACCTCGGTCAACGCCTATAAGAGATTGAAAACATCTCCGAAGCGAATTGTAGTGACATTTTCAACGATATACCACTTCATTTATGCTAGCTAACTGGGAGAGCGGTAAGGGTCGATTCTCCCCGTTCATTTGGTGCTAACTTCGGGAAAGTAAAGACCGAAAAAGACGTTGTACAAACCGGTCATTTGGGTAAACCCCTGATAGAGTTTCTCTAATGTAAGTAGCTAGCCTATCAGAGAAACATGTAAATGTGTCTACAGACGATCCATGGCTAATTGTTTGTGTTTTCTCATTTGAAATTTCGTTTTCCAAGAAAGAGGAAAGCAACTCACCTTTTTAATTGGGGTCGGAGGGAAGGGGATGTGTGTGTGTGTGTGTGTGTGTGTAGGAACGTTTACTGTGTCAATGGATGTGACCGATGTCAACGAAATGTCCCACGATCGCACTTGAGATACGGCCGGTCTTCTCCTGGCCTAAACATCGCGGGCGGTGTTCCTTAACACGTTAAGACAAACGCCTTACCGTACGACCTAGGTAACATGCGCCACGGACGCACTTAAAGGAGTTAATTAACATGGGTGTATTGTGCTGTGTTGTATTATAAAACTTCTGCAAGCACGAAGCCTCCATTTCAGTTAAAAAATATCTACAGGTTGGAGCAAGGCAGAAAATAAAAATAACAATGAAAAAAGAGATTTAAATTCCAAAACTGTTGACAAAGTCTGTGAAAAACCTGCTCTTTCTTATCAGGTATACGTGCTAATTTGAGTGCTGTAGAGTTGCGATATATGTTTATTCCAGAGGGATCACAACCATATTGGGATCTAGCTGAAGGATGGAAATAACAGGAAGTTAGATCACCGTGTAGCGGATGTGTGGAGTCGATAAGAATCTCATGTGCAAACTTCTCACGTGCGTTTCAATGAAGTTCGTTTAGGTTAGTTAGCAAGTCCTTCAGTGGGATTGAAGAGACACAACTAAGGATTGTCAATCCACGTTGAATCAAATTAAAATTTTTATTTAGGAAACTGGGAAAAGTAACAGGTGAACAATAAAGTAAAACAGAGAAAAACACACTGGTACATAAATTTAGAAATAATCGATTGTTGAAGACGAAAATGACGAAATTTACGTCTAGTTTATGTTCTAGTTTTCAAAATAAAAATGCTCTTCCAACATTGAATTATATTTTATGTGTTTTTCGAATCTATGATTCCGAATGAGGCTTATTTACCTCGTGGAGAGGGACTAAACTAAAACTGTTTCAAGATAGTGACGGAAGTCATTCGAAGATGCTCAATCTACTACAGTTGAACGGATGCAATAGAAAATTACCTCCTTTGACCACTCACCTCAGTTCAGAATCGATATGACCTATTTTTCAGCAAGAACTATCGATACGATTTCGACTGTACAGTAATACATCAGAATGACCTGTTTGATCCACCCAACCCCTGTCCCTGTTGTGCAACCTTTGCTGTTCTGGGGAGACAAACCTTCTCAGCCCTAAATTGCCGCTGGACCATACACACTAGTAATTGCTCAGTTCGGCATCTCATTTGATTCTATATTTATAAGGACTAAATGAAGTGTTCCTCAAATTGTCGATGCTCATGAATACTAGTTTCCTTTTCGCTCCAAAAAATCAATCATTGTACAAAAAGACAGATTGAACGACTGTACAAATCTAGAGACTCACCCGCTGTCAAGTATTACACCAACTGGGTCAAAACTGAAGTCAAACGCCTCTCTGTATCTTACACCTCCGAACCTCTGAAATGTACCAACGGTATCCGAATGTGACAAGGTATCGAATTGCTGTGTGGGACCAAATCCGGATTGTACAACGGATTTGGGCAGTCTTAATGAAGTCACATTCATCCATCCATCAAGTGATGCGTTCAAACCATTTGTTCTGGACGATATTGTTTCGGTAGAGGCCGTCTCGAGAGAAGAAACTTTGGAACTTTTGAGTACCCTTGAAAACCACGTGCAGTTTGGTTCCGATAGTCTTTTATCTTCCCGTCTGGGGCCTATTCTCTCAGTGAAATATTTACATCATTTTTAAACAATTCCATAAAAACCTGCTCCGTACCAGATTGTAACAATTGTTCCCATTCCCAGCTTTTCTAATTCAAAAGTTCTAACCAAAAGCTTCCGTCCTATCGCTTTAACTTCTGTTGGTTAGTTCAGGACGTATTGTTCTTACGCGCCTTCAGTGCTCAACTGATATCCCATATGACCCTCTTCAGTTCGCCTATAAATCCAACAGATGCATACTGGATGCAGTTTCCTTATTTGTACATAAAATTACCGAATTCTTGAATAGCTCTGCGAAATCAGTTCGTTGTGTGTTCCTGGACTATTCATCTGCTTTTGATTCTATTCCCCGTTCCATTCTTCTTCGAAAACCGGAGTCCTTCGGTTGTCCTAGACAGTTATTCACTTGGCTTCCGGATTAATTCTCCGGGAGAACTCAGTGTACCAGGTTTGGTCGGAAGAAATCCAAACCATTATTGAATAATTCTGGAGTACTTCAAGGTGCAATTCTTTCCCCATACTTATTTTCTACATATATAAGTAGTGACATGTCTGCTAGCACCCCTACTTCTCTGTACAAATACGCCGACGATGTGGTTTTATGTCAGGCCATCTCCGACTCTTCTGATCGTACACAATTTCCTGACAACCTGGAAAACGTTCAACAACTTCCCTCCACATCTGGCCTATCTCTTTATCGTTCCAAAATTTTCTAATGTCTCTTCACATTGTCACGCTCTGCCTTCCCATCTGAACCGGCATTGATTGGCTCTGAACCAGTGTCCCCGGTAAGCTATACTAACTACCTGAGGTTTCTTTTATTGACACTAAACTTCATTGGACCCTTTACATTTACCAATAAGCCTCAACCACTTTCTTTTCATATCCGTAAACTTCGTCATTTTCGTACTCAACAATCGATTATTTACAAATTCGTGTATCACCACTGTGATTTGCCCGTTTTACTTTATTGTATTGCTTTACTGTTATTGTTTCCGATCTCTTGAAGAGCGATTTTAAGCTGCTTCGACGTGCACGGACCATCAATAACCGCATCTCTTCCATCCCGCTGGGCGAGTCTTTTGAATACATGAGAAAAGTTTGCACATAACATTCGTATCGACTCCACACATCCACTATATGCAGATCTAACTTCCTGTTGTTCCTATCCGTCAACTAGATCCCAATACCGTTTCTTCTGGAATAAAAATATATCGTAACTCTACAGCACTCAAATTAGCACGTATTCCTGTTAAGAAAGAACAGGTTTTCACAGACTTTGTTAACAGTTTTGGGATCTAAATCTTTTATTCATATTTTTTTTAAATTTTCACCCTCGCTCCAAACTTGTACAGTTTTAACTGAAATGCCTACAAAAGTTATTATAGTACAACACAATATAATCAAATCGGAATTTAATTATGACGACGGCATAGACTGGATATTGTTTTGTGGTCACCATGACACTGTGAATAGTGTTGTATTGTGGCCTAAGTTATCCAATGAAGACCAAGCAATTGTAAGGATGTCTCAAGAGGACATGATGTTTTCGTAATTAGTATGGACAAGATTAAAAGTAGACTTTGTACTGTACTGCATGATCATCAGATAAACAAATGGGAATAGTTCCTCCTGGTCAAATACGAACGCCTCAAATTGTACAACGATATACAGTTAGTGATTCTGATGAGCGGTAGGACAACAGGTGATATCAAGGGTGAGGTGAGTGGGGCGGGGGAGGGGGGTAATAGGATCTAAGACAAAAAATTATCCAGAACGAGGACCCAGAGCCACAGTTGGCGATCAATAATGGAACAAAGGAACCGGAAGGATCCACTACCAGACAGTCAGGCGTGGACAGAATTAATTCAAAGTGAATCAGAGCATAGAATGCGGGTATATATATAAAAACAAGATGATAGTCCTGAAGCCGTAAGTACAGATAATTCAATGAACTAACTGAGAATCCTGTGTGTGTGTGTGTGTGTGTGTGTGTGTGTGTGTGTGTGTGTGTGTGTGTGTGTGTGTGTGTGTGTGTGTGT